>JABSTR010000041.1:0-55376 GCA_013339765.2 Haemaphysalis longicornis | reverse complement strand
GGACTCTTAAAAATTCCGACTTGCTGGATATTTCATACTTTCCCGATGAACCGCCAGTTGTCCCATAGGAGTAATTACTCACGCAGTTTTTGGACTGCCTTTTTATTCGGACTATTTTTCGTTCGTCAGGTCCGAAAAATGGGTCGGCAACTATATACCTCATATGGACGTCACTGCTTTAGTTGGTGCGCCAGCCGCAGACAACGCATAGTAGTTTTTCTTCCTTCAGAATTTATAAAACCAATATCCCCTTATTCACAGGATAAACGATAAAAAGTGGGTTTATCTACACCAGTCTACGCAAAGCAATCAAAAACAGAAGCTTGACAAATTCACTTCAGTGTCCTTGCATTACACAGCTCGGTGGGACAGCACTCCAGACTGACTCTGTTTGAGATGTCGCCCACACTGCCCTTGCTTTGAAGTTTTGCTTAGGGATATTTCATAATGAACACGGCGTGGCACCAAGAACTCTTAATGTCAACGGACTCATGGTTCCATTAACAGTTGCTTGACCGTAAATGTTAGCAAAGCATACGTTAGCACAGCATATTCTAGCACAAAAATGTTAGCACAGTGAAAGGCGGCTTACACAGAAGGTGTCTCCAATGGAATTTCCTTGATTGGCATCGCCTCCAATTTTGCACCTTCCATTTGGTCGTCACCTTCCATTTTGCACCTACAAGTAAACAAGAAAATGGGGTTGATTCTATTGGTGCCTACAATTGTCATATTAGGCGTAGTTACGTTTGCTTAAGACCTCACAAGCAATGCACACATCTCTCGAAAGAATTCAGTTGTCTCCACAGTGATCATTTACCAAAATACGCCGCCCACACCGAGGTTATCATAACTCGCTTTCCATTTCAGTGTCCGTTCGCACGAGTATGCCCCTGGTTAAACTTCGACGGTTTGTTTTAAATTATAGCTGCGCACGTTTGTTCACTCAGTCACGTGTTGTTGACTGCGGTATTCTATCCGCAGTATCCTGACGCGAATGTGTTTATCTTGGGAGGAACGAGACGGGAGAGGAACAGCATAACAGATGAGCGGGAAACAGAAGGCCGGCATTTACTTGGCAGGGGCGCCAGACGGCTATCGTCTATCGCCGACATTTGCAACAAAAGGAGCAGATACACTGCCAATTATTTTATCGTTCCAATATCTTTAGGCAGTATTATGAGTCCAGTAATCTAGCGTAGACGGTTTAGGTCGATTTCTTTCTACATTGCTTTATACATTGGCAGCAGCGGCAGCGGCCTGTTCGCAGCTCGAACCAGACGACTACCGTCGTTGCAGTTGCCGCGTCCAAGATAACCCGGTGCCTGCCTCATCGACCAAGCTGCAGCTCGACGACAATCGCGGTGTTAACAACGATTAGAAGCCATCGTTCCCGAATTGGAAAACGGCGGACGTTTCTGCGGAAGGAATCTTCGGACGCTTTTACGCCGGTACGGCCTGCAGCATCGGCCCAACATAAGCGACGAGCTTCCTTGCGGCGGTCACTTCGCAGCAGCGGCAGCGGCCTGTTCACAGCTCTAACCAGACGGCTACCCTCGTTGAAGATTAGTGCCTACTGAAAAATTCGTTCGTAATTCACGCTTCTGCTACTATTGCTGCCGCTGCTTCTGCTATTGCTGCCATTGAACGATTCTCATTTCATCATCAGTGTGTATGGTAGAAAAATTGAACCAATGTCTGACACTTGTTCGTCGTGTAGGGCCGTCTTTCATGAGGATGAGCCGCATGTAAACCGTGCTGAGTGTTCAAGCACATAACATTTCGGAAAATTCGGAAAATGCGCTGTGTGACAGAAACATCTTTCAAGGGAAATAGTAAAGCTCCAAGGAAAACTTGGCGATGCCCTCAGTGTCGCGATGTTGGACCCCGTGCTAGCAACAGCGAAGGTAGCGACTCTGAATTGGATATCAAATCGGCTCTTGCGTCCATCATCAAGAAACTAGACAGCCTGCCTATCCTAGCGCAAAAGGTTGAAAAGATGGAGCAATCACTCCAGCACATATCTGACAGGTTTGGTGAATTTGAAAAACAGGTTGGCCGTCAAGAAAGTGAAATCCAAGGACTGAAAAAGAGAGTAGCGGAGCTTGAGGGAAAACAAGACATGAACCAAGTTTTTCAGACACAGTTGCAACAAGAAATTAACGAGCTTGAGTTCCGAAACAGACAGCTTAACTTGGAAATTCATGGTATTCCTGCTGTGGCTGGTGAGAACCTGCTCTACTTGTTGAATAGCGTAGCGGAAGAACTGGAAGTTCCGCCCCTCGCAGAAGCAGATGTCCAGACTTTTCACAGGCTTCCAACAAAGCCAGATAAGGTTCCTGGCATAATCGTCCGTTTTACGAAAGAGGCTGTGAGAGACGCATGGCTCAAACAAAAAAGCAAACTCAAGGGGAGTGCACCACCCATGTTCATTCAAAAAAACCTCACTCGTCACAACAGAGAGCTGCTTCGAGCAGCAAAGGAGCGTGCCAAAGATAAGGTGTACCGTTTTACATGGCACACTAATGGAAGGATTCTTGTTCGCAAAGATGATGGGACGCGCATCATTCGTATCAAAACAACGACCGACCTCGACCACCTGTAGATAATATGCTTCGTGCTTGTAGTGCCAGGAAAGCATTAAAATGGCTCAATCTCACTTTTACCTTCCAAATAGTTTAAACCGTATCGCTTCATATTTTCCAACTACGTCGGTCAAAGCGATACGCCTGAACTCGTGCTCGGTTGGAAATAAAATGCAGTCTTTGAATAATTTTTCAGTGAATTCAATTTTAATTTCTCTGTCATAACGCTTAGCGAGACCTGGAGCACGGGCACGCATGATGTCTTTATGATGAATAGCTATAAGACGTACTTTTTGAACCGATCTTCTGGTCGTGGTGGAGGAGTGGCATTACTTATTGAGGCCAGCCAAAATGGTCAAATATTGAATTCTTACAGTGCAATCACACCCGACTTAGAAATACTGTCACTCTTGTTGGGTAGATTGATTTACTCTGTGTGCTACCGCCCTCCGAATGGGGATATACCTGCGTTTTTGGAGTTCTACGATAACTTTCTGTCATTTCTGGCAGAGAATAGCTACTTTCTTGTTGGCACAGGAGACTTTAATATCGATATGAGCGCGAACGATAGATTTTCCAAACAATTTACCACCCTCTTAGTTTCGAGTGGTTTTGCTAATGTAATTGATGTGCCCACCAGGGTCACCGCTGATAGTCAATCTATTCTAGATTTATTTATTACAAATGCCTTGCCACCAAACATTGAAGCTGGCGCCTTGTCCCGTGCTATTAGTGATCATCTTCCTGTCTTCCTATGTATATACCGGCCTCTAGAAACAGTAAAAAAACAAGAAGCTTTTTGTTATCAGTGCATAACAGACGGTGCGCTTCAGGCTTATCGAATGGCTTTATTAAGCAAGATTGGGCCAGTATCATTACAATTAATAATGGTAAAGTTTTTCTTCGTATATTTACAGAAATATACAAAACTCACTTCCCTTTAAAAACCCGTAAAATATCTCGCCGAATCCGAAAACCATGGATTACGCCAGATTTGAGGCAACAAATTAAACTTAAGTACAAATTGTATAGAACATTTCTAAATACACGTTCAAGTGATGATTTTAAGTCATTTAAGCAGTTCAGAAATAAGCTAACACAACAACTGAGGTTACCTCGGAAAGAATATTTCTCGGCATTTCTTGGAGTGACGTAGTATGGGCACGCTTAAACTCTCTGTTGAAGCCTGGGAAGCCCCAAAATCAACTTTGCAACCTAAACATTAACGGGATAGTACTCTCTGGAATTGAACTAGCTAATGCCTTCAACAAACATTTCACGACCATAGTGGCTAGCGGTTCATCGCAGGATGCATGCAAGTATATAAACGTTCACAATGATAAAACAATATTTCTTGAACCACTTATTGTAAAAGTCATGTCAGTAGTTTCAAATTTGAACAACAGCCGGTGCCGTGACATTTACGATATCCAAGTGAAGCCCGTTAAATATGTCGTGGATGCAATTGCGCCACTTCTCTCACAAATATTTAATATTTGTATAACTACAGCTATATTTCCAGAACAAATGCAGATTGCAAAAGTAACTGTTCTTTAAAAAGTAGGGATCGCAATGACCTTGGAAATTACTGACCTGTGTCTATTCTTACTGTTTTTTCTAAAGCGTTTGAAAACATCTTGCACTGTAGATTGTCTAAATTCATTGATCAACATAACATCCTTACGGAAAATCAATTTGGTTTCTGCAAAAACAAATCAACAGCACTAGCACTACTGCATCAAAAAGAATATGTCCTTACACAATTTGAAAATAAGGTTGTGGTCATAGAAATTTTTGTTGATTTTTCCAAAGCCTTTGATTTAGTGAACCACGAGCGTGATCAGGAAACTAGCGTGTTACGGTATTAGGGGCACTGCTGGTTTGTTGATAACGTCATATCTGTCTAATAGAACACAGGTTGTCCACATAAATGACGCTTACTCCAATGGTAGCCCTCTGGTCTCTGGTGTCCCGCAGGGCAATATACTGGGGCCTCAGCTGTTTAATCTTTATTTGAACGACATTCTAAATATTAGTGACACAGCTACATTTGTTATTTATGCAGACGACACTAGTATGTTTTTTTTTCTGGCGATAATATTGATGAACTTATCTGTACATGCATTCTCACGATGGAGGCGCTGCACGAATGGTCTGCAAACTACATGCGAATAAACGAAACTAAAACAAAAGCAGTTATATTTCGCCCTATGACCATGCCAGAAGTACGAATTAGCTATGAAGGAATACTATCGCTCCTGCTAAACATTAAAGAATATAAATCTGTTGGCCCGGATGGAATTCCAAATTCTTTCTTGCGTAGATACGCTGAATGGGTTGCCCGATACTTGAAAATAATTTTTAATGCCTCCTTTCACTAAAATGGGTCCCGGATGACTGGCTTGTAGCAAAAGTGGTCCCGGTACACAAAACCGGAGACAAGCAGAATATCGAAAATTACCGGCCAATCTCCGTAACCTGCGTCTGCTGCAAACTCCTCGAACATGTTGTATCCAAAGCTATATATCAGTATCTAGAAAATACGAAATTACTTCATCCTAACCAACACGGCTTCCGACAAAAGCTTTCAACCGTAACGCAGCTTCTTGAGACCATCCCAGACTTTTCCAAAGCAATAGATAATGAAAAACAGGTTGTTGCAATATGCCTTGATTTCGCAAAGGCCTTCGATAGGGTTCCTCATAACGAATTAATTAAGAAATTGAAGGTCATATTTGATATGTAGGACGCAGTATGTGGACATAAACGGCTACAAGTCCGATCGTTTACTGGTAACCTCTGGAGTCCCTCAAGGGTCCGTCCTCGGACCAGTATTATTTCTCGTTTACATCAACGATATTTGTTCTGACATTAATCAAAATATTACTGTTCGACTATTCGCCGATGATTGTTTACTTTATCGAGAAATATGCAACCATATTGATCAAAAAATGCTCAGCGACGCGTTGTCGTCTATTTAAAAATGGTGTGAAACATGAAAAATGCCAATGCAAAGAAAAACGGTTGTTTTGAGAGTTACAAACAAGGTAAAGCACGTCAAAAGTTTCGAGTATCAACTAAGTTCCACTGCGTCAGCTACCGTTAACAAATGTAAATACTTAGGAGTAACAATATCTGAAGACCTGAACTGGACCCAACATATCACTAATATCTGCTCTACTGCTGAAAAAAGTTATGGTTCTTACGTCGCAAATTAAAACTCGCTCCAGCCCCCGTAAAGTTAAAAGCGTACTTAACAATAGTACGGCCGCAATATTGGAATACGCAAGCATCATATGGGACCCTCATCAAAAAGGAATAATTAAAAACATCGAGCGCGTACAAAGAAGGGCGGCGAGATTCATTCTTTCAAAGTATTCTCGTAATGATTCTGTAACGCAGATGCTGCAAGAATTAAATTGACAACCCCTCCTAGACCGCCGTCGAATAGCCAGACTTAAATTCTTGTTTTTGCTCTCCCAAAACACATTTAACTTTGATGCAGAGCAGTACCTAATTCTCCGTCAAGTGCGGAGCCTACGAAGTGACCACCCCAGAAAATATCTAGGCCCTCAATGTCGCGTGAACACATATGCATACTCGTTTTTCCCTGGAACAATAAAGTCTGGAATGTATTACCGGATGCTATACGTTATTGTCAAACTGCAGAACATTTTGAACACAATGTTACAAAATATTTTCGAAGTGAATCTTCGTGAACGGTAATCGTTTGTTTTTGCGAGCGTGCGCCTGTGTTCTGTTGTAAATTTGAATGTATTTGCTGTAACTTGCCTCATGTACATTGTAGGATGTAATATTGTGAAGTGTATTTTGTGATGTATATGATGCAGCATTAAGTTGTAGAATGTAGTATAGGGATGTATTCATTTTGTATCGGCTATGCATTTCTTCTTTACGCTTGACATGACGGTTGTTATATCAGTTTTCTACCCCACCCCTGTAACGGCCCAATCGGCCAACAGTACCTGGAAATAAAAAAAATAAAAAACAAACCGTTTCCCTCTCATTCTACCAATAAACTAAATTCGCGAAATTTACAGTTTGTGGATAGCTTGAAATGCCTAGGTGTCGTATTTTCCGCAAAAATGTCGTGGGGTAATCATGTTGATCATGTTATAAATAAGCTAGCTCGAATCACTGGTGTTATTGGTCCTTTAAGGTATATCCTCCCCAAATCTGTGAAATTGCTTCTGTATAATTCCCTTTTTATTCTTATTTAAATCATTTAAATGATTGTCAACTTGTTTGGGGTACCGCAAAGTATTCCTCTTTAAATAAAGTTTATTTACTAAAAAAATTTCTTCGTCACGCTTATAACAAAGGTTAGTGGGAGCCAACCAGAGACCTCTTTCTTAAAAGTGGTGTTATCAAAATCTTCAACTTGTACAATTACCGTTTGAGCAACCGTTTCAAAATAGAAACCAAGAGAAACATAAACTACATGCGTAATTTGGCCCGGTTGCAACAGAAAGAAATCAGTTACCCTTTCAGAATTAAAGGGGCCCTGAAAGGCATTTTGAGCACACTAAATGAACTAGCGCAATCGTTAGATTGGGTCGTCAACGTCAGCTGTGCCAAGTATTACTCTTTTACGCGCAGCGGAAAGCTCACACTTTTGTTGCAAAGTTTGTCGCTTTTTTCTCACCCTTCCCTTCGTGTTTTTGGACGCCGCCATCTTCACATGTCTACATCATCGATTCCCATATGTTCGTCATGAGCTAGACATCCTGCTATTGGGCGGCTTTTTCACGCACTTCCGGCAAAGAGATGAGTCGTCTGCTCAGCGTCGGCTCGCCGGCTGATCTGCCAGCGGAGTGGAGTGCTTGGACATTTTATGACAAACGAAACAAGTGTAAACAAATGCTTAACCGTTCGTATTGAATGCAACACGGCCATAACACGACATGGATATTCTCTTACCTGAGTACGTTCACTAAAGAAAGCGTTGAAGCCCGTGGCACTTCTTTCGTGCAATCGCGAGAACGCCCATGAGCCGAATGCCCAGGTTTGACGGATACATTTTATTCAACTTCAAAACAAACCAGAGATGCGTTTCGAACGAACACAACGTCACAACATGCGTTGCAAGTCTGAACCGCGATTGACAGACGATCGGTTGCTTCCTCCTGCCCGTCGTAAATTCGGCACTCACCTCGCGCCTTGTTTGCGGGGACGAACAGCAAGTCACTGAACTCTGGCACGCAAGCGAGAAGGCTTTTAGCCAGGCACACTACACATACCCCATGCGAGGTTGAGTCGTTCGTCGTTCGAGAAAGATAATCCAGACCATGGGAAGCACTATCCACCCGCAGAAGTACAACGTCGCATTTCATCGCGAAACGAACGCTACACACAGGAGGCGATGCACACACACACACACAGCTTCGGTCGCTGCATTGGCTTAACTGCAAGCTTCGTTCGGACAGTCAGCGATGCTACGACGATACAGAGCTGCGTGAGGGCGACGTGCTAACCACTTCACGTATTTAAAAACACAGGGGCAAAGAACTTGGTTCATCGGAAGCAAAAGATCTTTCCTCCATTATTGTGCCTGAAATATACTGGCTAGTGTTGCTAGCTTGCTAGTGTGCCGAGGGCGGGCCCCAGGCGGGCGCCGGGAGCGATGTACGCGGCCGGCTGCCGCTTGGGGCGCTGCCGTGCGGGAGTGTGCGCGTTCGTCCGGCCCGAGCAGATCGCGCGGTTGCCTCCGCGCTGCGTAGCAGACGGCAGGGGCAGAACTTTCCAATCCCGCTGGCGACGAAAGCGAGCGAAAGCGACGGGAATTATGTCGCGCCACGAAAATTTCTCCCGACAATTCGACAAACACGATCGTCGCGCGACAAAGCGACGAAATTCCCATCGCTTTCGCTCGCTTTCGTCGCAAGTGCGAACGGGCCTTTATGCGCAATCTCCGTCCCACATAAAATAAGCTATTGCTTGTCGCCTGAGCATACGCTTGATATGTGACTACGTTACACTGTGCTTGCGAGTGTATTTAAACGATGTCACTAGGTTTGAAACGTAAGCGCTCGGCGTGCAGCTTTGTAAACGGAAGCAGCCTCACGTACGCACGCTATTTTGCTGCTAATAGAGAGTTTTAGTACAGCGTTTGTGCCTTTGCATACGCTAAACGCTAAATTTTTGCGTCCCGCTACGTAAACATCGCGAGGGGAGTTTTAGTAGAACGTCTCATCAGTTTTGCGTTGGCGACATGCTAATGCATACGGCGCCATCTGTTAAATGTTTGCCGAAATGACTCGGCGGCTGATCTGTTAGCGGAGTGCCGGAGTGCCTGAATATTTTACGACTATCAAAACAAGTTCAAACAACGCTTTCCCATCAGTATTGAATGCAACACACGGGTGCAGCTTGGCAGAACACGGATGCTCGAGTGCGGCGTTGGTTTGCTCTGCGCCTTCCCGTTCATCGCCACTGATAAAGCAATCCGATCCGGCGCGTTTTGTGCACGGGTTCTGTGTCGGGTTTTAAAATGTCTTTTTTTCACATGCCGCCGGTAGTAGGAATTACAACCGCCGCAAAATAAGACCCGGCACCAGCGGGCCCACATCTGAGACCGCGCTTTTTGGATAAACAGTGCGCGGTGCACCAAAGGGAACGAGCGCACGATTCTCCCTGCGCGGCTGCGAGTTCGCCGCCGATACCAACTGCAGCTACGTACACCGCGAAAGGGCAAGGCCAGGCCGCACACATGCGGCCAGGTCTTTCGTTCGCTTTTCCAGCCTTTAGAGGAGTGTCCATGGTGTCAACAAAGACGAAAAAGCCGAAAGAGCTGGCCCGTAGCAGACGGCAGTCTGTGGGAGCGCAATAGCGGAAGTACGTCACCGCTGAGGAGCGAAGCATCATGGGAGGGGAGGCCAACAGAGAAGAAACAGTTGAAAAGAGGAGGAAATACGGCGCGACGATAATGCGCGGTTTTCGATTGACGATTTCTCAGCTAATACTCATCGCTTTAACAAAATTCTTGCAGGAGGAGATTGCTAATACATTGCTTTATTTGGTTACATGTACATCCATGCATCGGCGGAAGGCATTTCAGGACCCCTTTAAGGAACATTGGGCGGTCATTACAGCCCGTTTATACACTGGAAAAGAGCGCATACAGTATACCCTGCCTTCTCTTTTAAAGGTATTTGAGTGCGCCGATTTTGATATCTATAAATCTTCTAAGCGTCAATTACGTGTCATGTGTACTAAAATGTGTTAACCTTTCTATGTCTCTCATTTGCTTTCTTGATTAACTGTTCTTTTTATACCTGTTAAAAATAACGGGTATTGCGTGCAAAAAAAAGTCTTATTGTTAGCTTTTATTGTTACTTTTTTTGGTTTCCTGTATAACTGTGTGTTTTCTTTTGTCGCGATGCTGCTGTCTGAGCGAAAAGGGGGCTGCGGCCTCGTCAAGCTGTCTATGACAGCTTTTTTCCGCGGATCCTTTTTCTGTATCTGTGTTTATGGAACAGAAATAAATTTTCATTATTAATATTATTATTATTATTATTATTATTATCATTAGTATTAATATTTTATTTTATATTTATTAGTAATATTCAAGACCTTATTACAGTCCTAAAGTTAACTCCAAGGACTGCAAGCTTGGAGCTAGCACTTGAGCAAACGAAAATTTAAAAATTAAGAATAACAATTGCACAAAATTGAACCGATGAAGTAGGAAATTCGCATGTTATTAAGCTCCTTCAAAGAACTAATATTGAACCAAAAATGACTAAGTGCATAGAAATATAGCTATAATGCCAAAACGTTAAAGTGCTGCATTACTCACGAAAATGCAAGTATGGCGCTACACATTTAATTGCTGTGAGAGCGTAAAGCAGATTATTGGTCAAACGGAGTTAAAAATATCAAAAATCTAGAAAAATGCGCGAATAAAACTATAAAAACTGCTCACAAAATCAAAAATATTCATCGCAATATAAACTAAATGAATTTTTAAAAACAGTTAGAAATACAAGCAAGAGAATTCAAAGTCTTTTTGTGTAACGACAAACTCTGTTAAAACGTGATGCTTCTTTGCGAACGTAAACAATCGACTGAAATTTCAATCTCGTGTTGGAGTCGTTTATTGACGTCGGAGTTAGGACATTAATGATGATAATTATACCCTTGAACGTTTCGTGCCGACGGAATCAGCGGATTGACATTCGATAAAATGTCGACTTGAACGCGCACTT
This sequence comes from Haemaphysalis longicornis, assembly GCA_013339765.2. NCBI lineage: Eukaryota > Metazoa > Arthropoda > Arachnida > Ixodida > Ixodidae > Haemaphysalis > Haemaphysalis longicornis. The sequence goes on along the minus strand of JABSTR010000041.1, from coordinate 44,563 downwards.
TACGTAGCCTCGTGGCAATTCATTGTGTAAGTTGTCTTTCCTCAGCGCGTTTCGGGCATTAATATGTCGATTCTGGAACTTGTCTTGCGTATTCAAAGTTATCGGCTTTCGACCAGACGAGGCGTCGCTTTTCGACAATCTTTCACTTCTTCCAGCATCATCATTACGGTCGAAGATACTGGCTATTCCTGCAGTGCGTTTAAGCGTGCGGCCGCCATCCGTGAGGCAAAATAAGCTACGCTTTAAAGAAGAAAAGAAAACGGTCAATCTGTGTAACGCCCTTCATTTGCCCAAATATGCGTAACCAGGGAAGTAGTAACACGTCGATTCGTTATAATATGCTTAAGGAAGGTTATTGGTCAAACAGAACTTCACAAGAGTAATCAACATCAAACACTAAAAGTTCACAAGAAGAAACAGACGAGCTGAAGAAGAGCCATGTTATAAATCTGCTGGCCAGAACAAAGGCTGCAATAATAACACCCGAAAATACCCAGTCATCAAAATGCATCAAAATAGCGAAATAGCGGCACCCGAAACATGCAGAGCGCTAATACGTTCTTGTATATCGTACAGGTGAGGAAACGCTACGGTGAATGCATGCGTTCTGACTGCCTGTTCTTGATTGTGCTGCCGTGCCCAAGATTGCTTTGTGATCCCTTGTGTAACTTGTCCTGCTATTTGAGGGACCTGGTGTTAGTAGCAGGTGACGTCGAGACGAGCCCCGCGCCCGTCGTAAAACAAATTCCTCAACAACTAACGCAAATTGCCCGTGACAATAAAGAAATTAAAGAAGAACGACTTACCGCTATCGAGTCCAAATTCGAAAAATTGGCTGTCTTAGATGAAAAAATACTGGACTGTACCACAAAAGTTTCCGCCTTGGAAAAAGTCGTGTCAGGCGTAGAACTAAAGCTGGATGATTTAGAAAACCGGTCAAGAAGAAGTAACTTGATAGTGTATGGCATCCCTGGGGATGAAAAAGTAAATGAGGAATCAGTAGAGCAAGCAATAAACGATACCGTTGCGAAAGGTATTCTGAAAATTGAACCTGTTTCAATCGAAAGGATACATCGGCTCGGAAAACCAAGCGCAAAAAAAACTAGACCGATAATTTTCAAACTCCTTGATGATTGCAACAAAACAAAGGTTTTGAAAAACTGTCATACACTAAAGGACACTGGCATATCAATTAGTCAAGACTTTTCCCAGCGTGTGCGTAATATCAGGAAAAAATTGTGGGACTCAGCCAAACGAAATCAGGAGTCCGGGCAAAAGGTACATCTTGTCTACGTTAAAATTAGTATAGACCGTATTCTTTGCCGCTGGGACGACACCGTAAACGATAAAGTGATGATTGGCGAGACAACATATCCCTCAACTGGAAAAAAAAAATCCTGCCAAGCGAAGGGCCGGCATCACGCACTCGAAACCGCCTCAGATGATGTTTATAAATGTGAATTGCCGAAGTGTCCTAAACAAATCAAAATCCCTTGAATGCCTGCTTCTCGACCTTGAGCCAGACTTCGCTGCTTTAACAGAAACCTGGTTAAATAATGACATCTTAGATAGTGAAGTAACGCCCCTAAACTACACTATAATATGGAAGGACAGACCGACACGAGGTGGTGGGGTTGCGTTAATGATAAAATGCGGAATACAATACGCAGTGCAGCCAGAGGTCGAAGGCGTAGAAGCTGTATTTTTGAAACTAAAATTTGGCCTTCACACAACAATTGTTGGCTGCTGCTATCGGAGTCCTACTACTGGCGAAGATAGCATGCAGTCGCTCTACAACTACATTGAGCAAAACATACAAAACACAAGATTCATGTTGTTGGGTGATTTTAACTTTCCCGATATCGACTGGCAATCCGTGAATTTTCATTCCGCATGCTCAGATGTCGTTATCGACACAATGCTGCGATTTATTCTTCACCAAGTAGTCGACCAACCAACACGTGTCCAGGGAGAAACTTCAAATTTTCTTGACCTTATATTCTTAAGTAACCACTTCCCAGCCGATGAAACGAAGATAGAGCTTATGGATGGCATATCTGATCACAAGCTCACTTTGTGCACTGTCCCCTTTCATGATAAAATAGAACCATGGAACATAAAAATTACTTACTAGGATTTTAATTCTGCTGACGACACTAGCATACTAAATTATCTAATTATGAAGTTGCCATCCTTCGAAGAATTGTCAGACGATAGTTCCACTACCATTGAAACATTATGGTTTCGATTAAAAGAAATTATGCACCACTGTATTCATACCTTTGTACCTACTAAAGTAAAAAAATTAAGAAACACAACCCGTGGATAACACGTGAGGAAATACATGCGAAACGCAAAGTAAAGCGAATCCGAAAGAGAATAAAACAAAAAAAACTCCCCCCACCTCCCCGAAGGGGATCGTGCGGAAATGCGAATGCATTGGGTGCACCGATGAGTGCGCTGCGGCAAGCAGTAACGGAGAGAGGCGTGCGCTCCACTGCATTTATATACATTTTCCAAGCGCAGCGAGTGGAGAGAGGGTACGCGGAGAGGAGAGAGAGACCCGGGCAACACGCCCGTCCCGCGCGCGAGCTCTCTCTCCCGCCGAGCTCCGCGATGCGAGCGCCCTCACACGCCCGAGCGCGCTCCTCCTCTCCACTCACTCTCCGCTACTCCACCCGAGCTCCGTGATGCGAGCGCCCTCACACGCCCGAACGCGCTCCTCCTCTCCCCTTGCCCTCCGCTACTCCCGCCCGAGCTACCACCTGCTCCGGTTGCTAGGCGCGCCACAGCTGTTGCTAGGGGCGAGGAGGAGTGCTGAGAGATAACACCTGCGGGCGCACGCCGACGGAGCACAACCCCCGACTAAGAAATGTATTCGCATTTAAAAAGACTGTAGCGGCGCGGGTCCGCCGCGCCGAGACGACGACGACGACGACGAAGGCAGAACTACGAGGCGCGCGCTCACGTGCGCTCGCGCTGGAGGAATGCAGGCGCACGCCGACGGAGCACGACAACCCCCGACTAAGAAATGCATTCGCATTTAAAACCCGGAGCAGTAACAGTAAATGATCTGATTGCTGCTATGGGTGACCTAAAAACGAAAATCAAAACCGCGAAGAGCAATTGTTTCACTAAAATGTTGCCAAACTTTCTAAAAAATTCCCCCAGCAAGTTTTGGAGCTACCTAAAGTCTACAAAAACAACAGAAGCAACACACCTCAGGAAAAAGATAACCCGATCACTGCAGGCAAACTGAACAGTTACTTTAAATCTGTATTCACTGTCGATGACGGAAACATTCCGGACATCGTCACTAGTGTGGGAGGTACCCTGGAATCAATTGTTGTAAATGAGGCCGGTGTCGTTAATCTCTTGCTAAACTTGTACACAAAAAAAGGAGCCGGGCCTGATAACATTCCTAACATCTTTCTTGTCAGGTATGCAGAGTTGCTAGCTAAGTATCTGTGAGCCATATTTAACAAATCACTATCAACGTGCTCTTTACCTGTGGAGTGGAAAAAGGCCAAAGTGGTTCTTGTGCATAAGGGAGGAAGCGGAAATGATATTTCTAATTTTGACCTATATCCCTCACATGTACAATCTGTAAAATCTTGGAGCACATAATTCTTAAACGTATAACTGCTTTCCTAGAAGAAAAACGTATATTATCTCCCTATCAGCATGGCCTTCGCCGAGGTCTTTCAACCATAACCCAAGTAGTGGAACTAACACATGAGGTATCCCAGGGTATTGACAATCAAAAACAAACTGATGTAATCTTTCTCGATTTTGCCAAAGCATTCGACAAGGTATCACACAAGAAACTAATACAAAAACTTGAGGCCACCCTAGGAAATTCTGCAGTTCTTAACTGGATCAAAAATTATCTAACTGATCATACACAGTATGTGGAATTTAACAATGAAACCTCTGCTACCACCTCCGTTGCATCTGGAGTTCCGCAAGGCTGTGTGCTGGCCTCAATTTTGTTTCTTCTCTTTATTAATGATTCGCCTACAAATATTATTACAAAATCAAATTATTCCTGGATGAATGCGTGCTCGATCGAGAAAACTTAACCGATGACCATGTAGCTTTAAATACTGCTTTACGAGATGTTTCCTGCTGGTGCCGTAAATGGCAAATGTCACTCAATGCAAACAAGTGTACATTCTTATCAGTAAGTCGAAAAAAAACTAGGTCAAATTTTCATTACACTATTAATGACATTGCCATAACTAGAGTAAATCAGCATAAATATCTTGGAATTATTATAACTAAAGATCTAAGATGGGACGCAGACATAAGTTATCTTACTTCAGCTGCACTACGCCGCTTGTTTGAAATCAGGTACCGGCTCCGCCAGGCCCCGCCTCCTCTAAAGCTGCTTGCATACACTTCCCTTGTGCGATCATTACTTGAATACGATAATATCATCTGGTCACCATTCACAAAAACAGCAAATCACGAAACTAGAAGGAATACAAAGGAAAGCCATGAGGTTCATCTACAACAGGTAAAGACATACAGATTCTCCGACTCAACTAATTAAAAACGCTGGCTTACTTACTCTTATGAATAGAACAAGGTTAGCACGTGCGAAATTTATGCATGAATTAATCCATGGTCATCTAAACATTGATGTATCCGCCTATCTCATGTTGGACCTAACCAGAACAACACGCCAAAAACACCCAATGAGACTTAACGAATGTTCAACACAAACTGCCTTGTGTACTCATTCTTTCCGATGGCCACTAATAAATGGAATAAACTGGATCCGAGTATTTCCAGCACTACCGAATTATCGAAGTTTCTAACCCTTGTCGAAAATGAACTATGTATTATGCAACGGAATCACTTGGTTGATTCTCATTTGTGTGTTTGTGTGTACATTGTACCAGCGAAGTATCATGTTATCATATTTTTTCTTTAATCAATATTTAGTACTGAATCCAGGAGAAGGGAAAATACTCTCTTGATTCTTGAATATGTTTCTGTTTTTGAGTGTGTATATATTTGCCCTTAATTGAATTACTTCGCCATATTGTAGGGTAGTTTCTTATTATTGTATTTTTAATTGTTGTGTTTCTTGATGCATATGCCAATGTGTCAACCATTATTCAAGGCGCCGCATTTATTTTCTTCCAACAACATTTCTTTACACTGATGTTTTATGCCTCGCTTGATCTGAAAATATTAAATGATCCGATTCTGTTAGTTTTATTCCGTACATTATCGCGATGTATGTGTCTCTATTGTGTACTTATTCGAATTTTTATGTTCACGCCCTTCCTGCTAAAATCCCTAATGGGATTGGCAGTATGTAAAATATAAATAATAAAACTGACCGACCATGTAACATCCCGCATTTGCACTGAAATGCAGAATTGGTTGAAGGAACAAGTTTAAGCCGTATAATAAAGTAAACGGAGATAATTGGTGGAACAAAATTTGGAAATCCAGAATTTAAAAAAGTAAGAAAAAAACAATATTCCTCAAACAACAAGGAATGAATTAAAGGCCCCAGTGAAATTGCTAATTTTAATAAAAAGTGGTCAATACGTGTAACACCCCGCATTTCCACAAAAATGCATAACAGGCGGAGTAACGCATTCGTACAAAATCGTAAATATGGTTAGGCAAATATTTGTACACAAAACAAACAAATATCTAACAAAAAAAGACCTTACGAATTCAAAAATGTGCTTCTTATGCGTCTACAAAAAATGGAGACAACACTAAAAAAGGACCGAAAAGAATACGGGAAAAACGGGAGAAGCGTAAATGGGATAACCGTGTACCGCCCTGCATTTTCTTTCAATTTGTTATTGCCCTTTCTTTCAATTTTTTATTGGCTAATTCGTCACCTTTGGCTATAGTGATATTAATTTGTACATTGTGTGAAATCATGTCTTTTATATGTGTCAACATGCGAATTTGGTGTTCGCGTGCTATCAGGCACAGATATGTAACAAAAGAAATGTCGTAGTCCTCACTTAGTGTTAGGCAGCGTGCCTAACACTATGTGTACAATGATCTTTCGTGTTTCTTCTTTCATTTCGAAAAAAAGACTGTTTTATTGCTCTGTTTGTGTATCCTGCCATTTATATGTATCATGCCGATGTAAGCCAATTTTACATATCATGCCATCGCGAATTTTATGTATCATGCAATGAAGGGGGCCTGTGGAATTGTCAAGCTGACTTCTTTGAGCTTTTTCTCCAGGTGTCCTGCATCATGCAAATTATGTGAACTAAAGTTCTATTCGATTCTAGTCTATTCTCAGAAAACCTCTGACAAAAGTAACAAGTTTATTCGTGTCACTAGAGTAAAAGGAGTTCATTGGTAAAAGAGAACTTCCAAAAACAAAAAAGTAAGAACAATAGAAAAATAAAAACTTAACAAAAATCAACTGACGATTGTAAAAGTAGGCATCTGAAAAAACTGAGCCTAAACTAAAAAATCGGAGACTATTCTACAAAACGGAGACTAAACTACAAAATCCCATCAAAAGCATGGAGATACGAATAAAAAATTGCGCAAATGGGCAACCCTGTAATGCCCTGTATTTTCAGAAATTGCATCATTGTACCTGGCAGAAGGGACACGTTTAATGGTTATAATAGCTAAATGAAGATAGTTGGTGCAACAGAATTTCAAAAGACCTAGAAATAGAAATAAAATAAGAAATAGGAATTCTACGGAAATGAGTTGAGGAATTTTCAAAATATATGCACCATATGCATCTGTTCCACAGAACGAATACCTCCAAAATAAAACGTTTGACCTACAAACAACAAAAGCGATAGTAAGCCTGCATTACCAGGAAAATGCACATTTGGCACAGGAATACTTGTAATCAAAATTTCTAAAACTCGAAACATAAAAAATAAAATAAGTAAATTCTCATAAAAATGAACTAACAAAATAACGAGTATGCATCTTATACATCTCTCCAAAAATCAACTACTAAGCAAAACAAATGCGTAAGAGGACGTTTGAAAAACGAATAAAAATAGCAAAAATGAGCAAAACTCTCTTTCCACGGAAATGCGGATATCGTGGAATGCACACTTTTCTTTGTTAAAATAGCACGAATGGAGATGTTTGGTTGAACGATATTTAGTAGAAATGAAAAATAAAAACAGTAAAATTTTCAGTAAGAACGACCTGACAAAGTTATATATCTTATATATCTCCCACGACCAACTTTACTTAGTTGGTCGTGATATCTTTTTCAAAAATCGAAGAATACACAAAAGTAGCCAGCCAACAATACGCGTAAATATAGCGACAATCACCAGACCGTGTATCGCCGTGAATTATAAAAAAATGCGTACCTGAACGAAGTAACACGTTTAATCATTTTAATGGCCTAAACGGCGATATGTAGTTAATCAGAATTTCGAAAACCAGAACAAAAAAATGTTACCTTAACAAAATTATTTCATGAAATAAATATTATGCATGCTTCAAAACACCAAAACAAAACTAAAAATTCCGGGAAATAAACATTAAAAATACGAATAAAAATGGCAAATACGCCCAAACCCTTCACTTCGCCTTGCACCTTTGGAAAAAAATGAAGGGCGAAGTAGAGGCGCCTTTTGGCAAATATCACATAAATTTGCGCAATTCACGAAAAGAAGCAAACGAAAACTGATTTGTGTTTGATTGGTCTCACTTCTCATCGGACCATTTTACACGTTGTTTTTTCGTTTGCTATCGTAAAAAACAACTCATTATGAATTGTAAAATCACAATTTAAAGCAAAGACATGGCCGCGTATCTCCTTCTTTAGTTGCGAAAGTCCACGTAAGACGATAATCATTCGCCGACATTTGCCAAGTAAATGCATCCCTTCGCTTTCCCGCTTACCCCTCATGCTGTTTTTCTCCCTTCGCATTCCTCCCAATGTAACCACGCTGGAGGTTTGCTCAGGTCAGTTCGAAATTACCGGGTTCCACTGTTGCAGGCCGACTACTCTATGCCAGCGCTGGCGTGCGCCAGCGGTGGCGTACGCCGAGCACGGGTGTGAATCGAGCCGCCCTACTTCAACTTGTATAGAACCATACTGCCCTACTCCACGTGAGTTCGATGCGGAACCTGGAAACTATCTAGTGGAGCCCTTCATAACTATTTCCGTTTGATTTCTTAAAATGCCGCTACGACCTATAGTGGCGCGTGCGACAGCAGGCGATGCAGTGAATTTTTTATGTAGTGGATGCAGTATTTCATTTGCTATCCCAAAAATCAAGTATCCATGAATTTATTACCAAAAAACACTGCAAATATTACCTATGTAATGATTTTTGCCTTATGTTTGCGTAATGTATTGTTCTTGTTCAACAACGTTGACAAGTATAAATATTGCCACCGGCTTAGACGTTTAGATTTGGTAGTGGGTATATGAACTATTGTTCAGCTTCTGTTTTACATTTGCCGGGCGGCTGAATCGAGTGACAGACAGACTCTAATCGAGATTAGAGCTTGCGCGCAAGTGTTGTGTGAGCGTTGCTACATCTTGCTCAAATAGTCTCAGCACATAAGTCACACGTACGCTGAACGGAAATCATGTCGGTTACCTACCCACAGGAGATAAACTACGCAATGGCTGTCGACGCCGCCTACACAAAATCCGCCTGGCCAGCGGTCCGCCATGTCACAATTAATCCCGGCATGCTTTGCTAGCCGGACGCGGAAACGCCACAGTAGTAAGTTGCCAGAATACAACGCATCGCTTTCGCCGTTTTTAGTAAGCAAAAGCTCAGCTGGCAACCTTTAAATCGTTGTATCATGTCTGCCACTGTGTGTCGTACGGTTCCAATGCATTGGCTCAGCGGCGCGCTATCCCTCTAGATTCAGTATATTATCTCTATGGTATGCGCCGTCACTGCTCACGTCAGCCTCCCCGACACTTGTCCGTGCTAAGCACACCACATGTGTTTGATGTTCAAATATGTGCCCCACCGAATGGAAAATATTGCCTCCACGCCAAACGCTGTTCTTTGCAGCACCCTATGGACTACATATCTCCAGACACGGTTGAGCACGTCGTACGACCACGTAAAGCGGTAAAAGTTTCCCAGCATGTGTACGCGTGCAACTGCGTCAAAATGAACCCAGTCGCACTTGTATGCTACTGAAAGCCGATCGCTCCTCCCAGGTGCGTTCCCTCTTCAAGGAACGTCTTCTGGCGTGGGGAGAGAGAGGAGGGGATGTCAGAAAGGTGGATAGGGGAGGAAAAGGAGAGATAGACTGATCATCATCGTCATCGTTATCCTGGTTGTGTCCCCTGCAGGAAGAAAGCTCCTCCCAAAGATCACCAATAACGCCGATCGAGTGCGAGATGAGGCCAGGGGCCCAATTCTCTAAAACGAAGGGGCGTCGCTTCGAAACGACGGGGTAGCGCATGCAAATGCATGTTTTCCTGGGGTTGGGGGCCGTCGCGTTGGGGGAAGCTGTGCACTCAGTGTGAGCCGCCGAAAAACACTGTGGCAAGGGCACGAAGCGACAAAGCTGTGCACTCAGTGAAACGATGGGGGGCAGTGGGCGTCGCTTCGGTCCCAGCGAACATTTTATTCCGCTTCAGTTAGTGTTGTAATCCGTGAGCTACCATGGAAAACATTTTGCAGTGCATTGTAAGGTAAAGGGTCCGTTCAGCCCATTTTACAAATGTTTCCATGGCTTACGTCGCTTTTGCACGGAGCAGCCCTGTGTGATTTGCTCATCGCAATGGATACGCCTTCATTTCTGCTTTCATTTTGTGGCTTTCCTTTAAAATGTGTTGTTTCCTGCAACCTAACGAAACCCGGCAAGTAGCTGCTACACCGCTGTAAAGACGTGATTTCGGCGGTCAAAGAAAGCCACGACCTGAAAGAGGAGGAAAATATTTTGAGCAAGTTTCTAAGTTATCTGAAGGGCATAGAGCAGTGATTTCTTTTATTCTTTTTTCATTCTTTTTAATGCTCTTTTTTATTCTGCATATTTTTCGTTCTTCTTCAGCTCCGAAAAATGGGTCGGCAACTGTATACCTCGTATGGACGTCACTTCTTTAGTTGGTGCGGCCGCTGCAGACCACACATGGTAGTTTTTCTTCCTTCGGGATTTATAAAACCGATATCCCCTTATCATCCGGAGAAACGATAAAATGTGTGTTTTTCTAAACCAGACTACGCAATGCAAGCGAAAACAGGAGCTTGACAAATTCACTTCAGTGTCCTTTTAAGGCCACCTACACATAGCATTACGAAGCTCGGTTGGACAGCACCCCAGACTGACTCTGTTGGGGATGTCGTCGCCACTGCCCTTCCTTTACAGTTTTGTTTAGAGATATTTTATAACGAACACGGCGTGACACCAAGAACTATTAATTTCAACGTACGCATGGTTTCTTTAGAAGCGGTTGCACAAGCGCTCCATTAACAGTGATTTGCCCTTAAATGTTAGCACAGCCTATTCTAGCACAACATATTTAGTACAATAAATGTTAGCACAGTAAAAGGCGGCTTACGTAGAAGTTGTCTCCAATGAAATTTCCTTCACTGGCATCGCCTCCAATTTTGCAGCTTCCATAGGGTCGTCGCCTTCCATTTTGCACCTACAAGTAAACAAAATAACATGTGGTTGATTCCCTTGGTGTCGCAGTAGTTACGTTTGCCTCAGACTATCATGTGATGCACACACCTTTCGAAGAAATTCAGTTTTCTCCACAGTGATAATTTACCAAAATACGCCGCCCACACCAAGGTTATGATAACTCGCTTTCCATTTCAGTGTCCGTTCACACGAGTATGCCCCTGCTTAAACTTAACGCTTTGTTTTAAATTATAGCTGCGCACGTTTATTCACTCAGTCACGTGTTGTTCAATGTGGTATTTTATCGGCAGTATCGCTCGCGTGAATGTGTTTATCTTGGGAGGAGCGAGACGGGAGAGGAACAGCATAACAGATGAATGGGAAACAGAAGCCAGGCATTTACTTGGCAGGGGTGCCAGACGGCTATCGTCTATCGCCGACATTTGCAACGAAAGGAGAAGATACGCGGCCAATTTTTTATCGTTCCGAGATCTCTCAACAGTATTCTGCTACCAGTTATCTTGCATAGACAGTTTTAATCGATTTCTTTATATAATGAAGACCTTAATACATTCCTAGAGTTAACACCAAGGACTGCAAGGTTGGAGCAGCGCTGGAGCTAACAAAAATAAAAATCAGAATAAGAATGTCACAAAAGTTAACTGATGAAGTAGACAATGAACACGTTTTTCATCTCCTTCAAATAATGAATATTGAACAAAAAACTCTGGGAGAACGAAGAAAAATAGCCATAATGGGCAGATGCAAACATGGCGGAACACATTAAATGTTATAAGAGCGTAAATGGAGACAATTGGTCGAATGGAATTGAAAAATACTATAAATCTAAAAAAATGCGCAAATAAAACACCAGAACCTAGTCACAAAACAAAATATTCACCTTATGTGCCTCCAACAAACAACAAAAATAAAACAAATGAGTCTGTCAAAAAAATTGATACACAAACAAGAAAATTCAAAGTATTTTTGTCTAATGAAAAACACTCTTGAAACGCGGGGCTTTCTTCCGCCCGTAAACAATCGACTAAAAGTTCCATCTGTTGTGCGAGTCTTCTGTTGTCATCGGAGTTTGAACTTTGATGATGATGATTATACCCTTGAACGTTTCATGCGGACGGAATCAGCGGATTGGCATTGGATAATATGTTGTCTTGAACGCGCACTTTACTTAGCCTTGTGGCAACCCATTGTGTAAGCTGTCTTTCCTCAGCGCGTTTCAACCACAATATATATGGGGTCCTTGGTATTTGACAACTTTGGGGCGCTCTCCTTCGCAGCCATTCAGGAACTTGAGTTGCGCAGAAAATAGCCGGAAAGTTGTTATGTGATCACCACCTGAATGCTATAAAATGCCTTTTCTTGTGCTCTTTGTGCTCTGTTATGTTATTTATTGCGTAAGATTCACAACTCGAAGTGAAGTTAAATAACTGTGTAAAGCATACTTTATATTTATCCAAGGGTTTTCAAGCCAAGTATATATATATCAGTTAAGACTGTAGGAAGCAGCTTAATTGAAAGAAAAAAATGAGGAACGATCAAACGGTTTGATACGAAGGACATCTGATAGCATTCTTCAATACGTTCTCTTTTTTCTGCTACATGTCTGCAGCCTTCGACAAGTGCAGCATCTGAAGAAGCGGCGGTAGCATGTGTGGGTAGCCAAAGCGGTGTTAAAGATATCATCACAGACTCCCAGCAGGCATGCCGCAACTTTGCCAATGACCGATTGGATGTTACAACACTTCGAATAATCCATCAGAGACCACCAACAGGGCCAATCAAGATTGTGTGGTCAGCAGCTCATACCAACATTACCGGCCACGAGATCGCCAACCTCGTGGCTCGAGATTTCACCAGCCGAGCCAGCGCTGATGAATCCGAACCCGTGCGCATGCATCCTGCAGAGTTACATACCAGGCAATTACGCAGCACTACAGCTCTCCCGTAGAACGCATTTCTCCCGGGACAAACCGATCAAACAGGAAAGATTATTCCGCGCCCTGCGGGTCAACACCTTCCCACGTCCCAATGCACTTCCCATCTTTGACCGGACACAGCTTTCTCCAGATTGCCAGCTTTGTGGAAGGCCTACGGTGGGCCGCTTTAAGTGTCCGAGCGAAACTTCTATTTCGCTTCAGTTAGTTTTGTAATCCGTGCCCTACCTTGGAAAACATTTTGCAATAGATTGTATGGTCTCTAAAGGTACTCTTCAACACTCTTTACAAACGCTTCCAATGTTTACGTCACTTCTGGAAGCACTGCGAAAGCCATAGCTCTTGCCAGCACGGGGCGGTACTGCGTGATTTGCTCGTCGCAGTAGATGCGCCTTTGTTTCTGCTTTGATCTTGTGGCTTTCTTTTAAGATTCGTTGTTTGGTGCAACTTAAGGAAAACCCGGCAATTAGCTGCTACAGTCAAATCTCGATATAACGAATCACGCGGGACCAAAATAAATATTTTGTAATCAAAAACTGCCATTTATAAGCCAGTGCTCAAACCTAGGATTGAAAATGATGTATGTTAGCAGTAGACGGGTGTGCAGACAAGCAAACTCTCAAATGAGAATGTTGCGCTACTTCAAAGCTACTTGATTTAAAGAAATTAGTTTTTTTAAATGCAGAGCATTTCAGTAACTCACGATGTCACCCGCGTTGACGTCCGTAGTCCGCACCGTCGTTGTCCCTACTATATAAAAAAAATACTATCCGGCGCCCGGTTTCGATCCCTCTACCCTGCGGGCGGAACGCAATGTACATGGTGCTCTACCCACTGCGCCACAAAGCCGACACAGATTGGGACGCTACGAACGCGCCTTATATCGTTGACTCATTCAAATGACTGCTGACGAGCTCTGTCTCGTCAGCAGTTGCCACAAGTGAAGCCACAATAACGTAACGCAAACTACCTAACGTCGTGCGCCCCCCGAAAAGCTCTGCATTTGATCGTTTCACTGCGTCTTCTCTCGGTCGTGGGACCAGTGGCGCCATCGGGCGGAGGCGCGGCACAACTCGTAGCACTTCGAAAAGATGCGGCGCCAGCCAGCTGTGTGTGTTTGTTTTAGGTCATTTTCATTGGTTGGCTGGCTGTGCTTAATATAACAGTGCGGTCATTTTAGATGAAGGCATCTCTTACACTCGGCCTGTCCTTCCATTCGGCGTGCATGCGTCCGCAACCCTCCTCCTTTCTCCTCGCCTGCCAGCTGCGTTAGCGCGTTCTCCTCGCCATGCCTGCTGTGCGTCAGCGCGCCGTTAGCGCGCGTATGTTACACTGTCTATCGTTCTCCTCGCCACGCCAGATGTGCGTTAGCGCGCATGCGCGTCTCTCTCTCATCACTATCTCTCTCGCGGAACGGCTATATAACCGCGGTATCTGCGGCGCGCTCCTCAGTAGCTCCGTCAGTCGCTCTCGCTGCTACTGCTCCGACTGCTGCTCCATCTGCTGCTCCAATGAGTTGAAATGGACACTAACATGCCTGCTACCACGTTGGCTGACGCAACCATAACCAGCTCCAGCGAATTAAACCCCGTGAGATGCCTTGCATCACCCCAGCGTTCCCCTCGCGGGAAGATGGAGACAATTTTTTCTTCTGGCGTGTGCAGCACGCATGACCGATTAGCAATGCCTCTACATATTTCACCTTGCACGACACGGGTACGTCATTGCACCGAGCAATGAAAGTGCGGAATTTGCTCATGCGCACTAGAACATCAATGTTCATCACGATCTCACCTTCTGTGTTCGATGAACCACAGTCATCTTCCTTCGTGTCGTCATCGGCACTAAAGACAATGACTGCTCTCGCTTATTCAGTGTTGCTAGCTGCATTCATCTTTAAATCTCGCACGAACTTCGCAGCAAAATCACCCACAACAAATAAATTCCGGTCAGCATACGTGATCAGCGTGAAGAGGGACCGACCGGCCACCGTCACCAAACACAACAAGAGGCAAACGCGGCTAGGCCTGCTTGGCTACTGCACCTTAAGCCACAGCTTTGTGGTGGCGCTAGCTTTTGGCACTCGACATGTTGACGATGAGAGGTACTGCACTCAGGGAATACACAGAGAAACGGCGGTTTCTGTTTCGTGCGAGAGAGAGAGAGAGAGAGAGATAGAGAGAGAGAGAGAGAGAGAAATAACTTTATTGAACCGATTTTACGACGTCTTATCCCGGCGTCGTCGATGGGAGTGGTTCCCTATTTGAGACCCATATGCCTCCCTGGCCTCTTGTCCCTTGGCAACCATCTTGATTTGGTCTTCCAGAGTGGGGTTGATCACCAAGGTCTCCCATTGCTCGGTTACAGAGGGGATAGTAGGGGAATCGTTGATGGGTGGAGGGGTGTTTTTGGTAAAATCACATTCTCCGATTATGTGGCGGAGCGTGCCAAGTTCTTTTTGACAAAAGGGGCAATTTCGTGGGTAGCGTTCAGGAAACATCTTATTTTGAAGGAGAGGGTGTGGAAAGGACCTAGCCTGTATCTGTCTGTATATGAATTGTTGGCCTCTTTTCAGTGACTTGTGTGGGTCAGGGAACCACTTTCTTTGTTCTTTGTAGCATTTCGTTATATCGCTATAGCTAGTGATGGCGTGTGGCTCTGACTCCTCTGTCCGGTATTCCATTTCTCGGGCAAGTTAGTGGGCTAGTTCATGGCCCTCCAACCCGGAGTGCAACGGCGTCCATATAAGCTCCACCGGTCCATTGGTGGGAGTGCGGCATTTCTTCAGTACTTTAAGTGCTTCGAGAGACAAGAGACACCCAACCTGCTCTGTACTTGGAGTATGCCTTTTGGGAATCCGTGATTATTTTCTTTACTTGTGGTTGTGTTAGTGCAAGCTCAATTGCGGCTTCTTCGTCCTCTAGTGGTGGAGGCACAGGTGAGGAGTTCACACCGTTTTGTTATCGCCAGGGCGGTCCTTGTGGTGCCCTTAGGTAATGTTGCGTCGGTGTATAGCGTTCTGTAATCTTTTTCTCTGTCTATTATCTTTGCGATGGTCCTTGTTCGCGTTGCTCGGCGGCCATCGTTGCGTCCTGGTTTCGTGTTCCGGGGTAAGGGTTTACTCTCTATTCTGTAGGCCCATTCTTCGGGTAGGCGGTCTTTTTGTTTACTCTCTGCTTGCCATTCTACTTTGGCGAGGACTCATCGACCTGTCGGTGTCTGACTGAGCCGGACTCTTTGATTTGATAGGTGAGCTTCGATTACTTCTTCTACCGTGTTGTGTTTTGACATGCCAAGGAGTCTTTCCGTTGATGGGTGCATTGGTATTCCCAGCACCGTTTTGGTGGCTCTTCGTATGATTGCTTCACAGCTGATCCTTGTCTTTCTGAAGTAGTTTGAAGTAAGGTGCCGTGTACACTATGCGTGACATGATGAACGCTTGTACCAGTGTCAAGGCAACTTCCTCCTTGAAGCCTCTTCTTTTGTTGGCTACCCACTTGATCATATCGTAGCGACGAACTCCAGTAAGAACAGCAAAAGACTTTTATTAAAAGGGCGAACTGCGCCGGCAAGCACTGGCGATGCCACAGCTAGAACAAGTGAGCTCGGACTACTTCTTTCTCCTCTGTTTACCAGTGGGCGCATACCCATAACAAGAAACAGCCCCGTTAGCCGGTCGGGGATTGCGCCCGCAATAATAAAGTCGCGGAATTGCTCCCCCTCCTAGTTGGCATCGGCCCGATGCCACGGAAGCAACACGAAAAACAGGCACGTAGACGTTGAGTCATCGTCGAGTGTCATGGCACGTAACCGCGCATATCATCATGCTGCGGGTTCGCAAGACGGGTGTAGTACGGCTTCATGCCTACCACGTGCACAACTTCTGGGTCCGACCTCCGTCGTGAAGAACGTGCTGGTGTGACCTCGGGTACGACCTCGTAGTTAACGTCTTACAGACGGCGGAGAACACGATAAGGAACAAAGTATCGCCGAAGCAGCTTCTCTGAAAGTCCTCGACGGCGAATCGGTGTCCAAACCCACACAAGGTCGCCTGGTCGACACTCGACGTTACGGCGCCCCTTGTTGTACTTCTCGGCGTCGATTTCTTGTTGGTGTCGAATGCGGACGCGTGCGAGCTGGCGTGCTTCCTCCTCCCATTGGGTAAAAGCCTCGGCATCGGTGCCGGTTACGTTGTTTTCATCAACAGGCAACATTGCATGTAAAGTTGCCGTTACACAGCGTCCGTAAACAAGCTCAAACAGTAAGCATCTAGTTGTTTCTTACATGGCAGTGTTGCCGGCAAACGTTGCGCAGGGAAGAATTTCGTCCAAGTTTTTGTGCTCCAGATGGACGTACATGGATAGCATGTCCGTGAGGGTTATATTAAAGCGTTCGGTGAAGACGTTGGTTTGGGGGTGGTAGGCAGTGCATTTGCGGTGAGTGCTATGACTTAGTTTGAAGACGTCCTGTAGGAAGGTGGCAGTAAAAGCGGAGCCCATGTCGGTAATAATAGTCGTCGGTGCGCCACGGCGTAGAACAATATTTTCAACGAAGAATTTGGTGACTTCAGAAGCGGTGCCGTTGGGAAGGGCCTTGGTCTCGGCATAACGCGTCAAGTAATCGGTGGCTGCAATGATCCACTTGTTCCGAGACGCCGATGTCGGAAAAGGCCAAAGGAGATCCATCCCAACCTGCAGGAACGGCGCGTCCGGAGGATCCACTGGATGAAGGAATCCCGCTGGTCTGACGGGAGGCTTCTTGCGGCGTTGGCAATCCCTGCAAGTCCTCACGTGGTGTCCTACTGATCGAAGAAGGTTGGGCCAGTAATACCTTTCATGAATCCGAGCATACGTGCGACTAACGCCTAGGTGCCCGGCAGAAGGCTCGTCATGACAAGCTACCCGCCGCGGTGGCTCAGTGGCTAAGGCGTTGCGCTGCTGAGCACGAGGTCGCGGGTTCGATTCCCGCCCGCGACGGCCGCTTTTCTGATGGAGGCGAAAAGCAAAAAAGCCCGTGTGTACGAGATTTCGGCGCACGTTAAGATCCCCAGGTGGTCGAAATTAATCCGGAGCCCTCCACTACGGCGCCCCTCATCGCCCGCGTTGCGTGGGCGCGTTAAAACCCACAATCAATCAATCAAAATCAATCGTCATGACCAGCTCGTAAGATTTCGCTTCTCAGAGCAGGGGGCACGACCAGAAGAAATTTTTCTTTGCTGACGTAGCTGCGTTTGTAGAGCACGTTGTTTCGCAGGGAATACGAAGCCAAACCTCGAAGAAAGAAGCGTGGTGGCGTAGTGTTTTCGCCGCGAAGGTGTTCGATAAGTGGCCGTACTTCCGCGTCCTGCTGCTGGTAAAGCGCCATGTCCGCAGTATGGACGACCCCGAGGAACGGAAAATCCTCTTCCGTTTCATGTGCATCATTCAGAATTGGCGCCCGCGACAAACAATCGGCAAATCGGCATCAGTGTGCTTCTTTCCGGAATTTTTAAACAACCGTTACGCCGTACTCCTGCAGCCGTAGGCTCAATCGAGCAAGTCTACCGGAGGGGTCCTTGAGGGTGGCAAGCCAGCACAACGAATGGTGGTCGCTTACGGCTCTGAAGGGCCTTCCATACAGATATGGCCGAAATTTAGTTATAGCCCATATAACGGCAAGACATTCTTTTTCTGTCGGGGAATAGTTGCGTTGAGCTTTAGACAGTGTGCGACTGGCATAGGCTATAACTTTCTCGGCACCCCGCTGCCACTGAACCAAGACAGCACCGATCCCGACGTTACTGGCGTCAATTCTGATTTCAGTGTCACTATCTTCATCAAAGTGTGCCAAGATTGGGGCCGTTTGCAGGCGGCTAGGCAGGTCATCAAAAACCACTTGCTAGTCTTCCGTCCAAACGAACGGGTACGTCGTCTCTTGTAAGGCGCGTGAGTGGTTCCGCACTTTCGGAGAACCCTTCGACAAAGCGTCTGTAATAGGCACAGAGACCTAGAAAGCGTCGGACAGCTTTTTTGTCGGTTGGTACTGGAAAAGAACCCATGGCCACTGTTTTCTCCAGATCTGGGCGGACGCCTAGGGCACTAACCATGTGACCAATAAATTGTAGCTCCTGGAACCCAAGGTGGCATTTCTGAGGCTTAATAGTCAGGTCGGCAGAGCGG
The DNA here is from genome assembly GCA_013339765.2 of Haemaphysalis longicornis. Lineage (NCBI taxonomy): Eukaryota > Metazoa > Arthropoda > Arachnida > Ixodida > Ixodidae > Haemaphysalis > Haemaphysalis longicornis. The sequence goes on along the minus strand of JABSTR010000041.1, from coordinate 25,866 downwards.
ATCGCTTCCAGAACGCTTGGCAGTCGTGTTAGATGATCTTCGAAAGAACTAGAAAGTACGACTACATCCTCCAAGTAAACAAGGCAAGTCTGCCACTTCAGTCCAGGGAGTACGGTATCCATCATGCGCTGGAACGTTGCGGGGGCAGAACAGAGGCCGAATGGGAGAACTTTAAATTCGTATGGGCCGTCGGGTGTTACGAATGCTGTTTTTTCACGGTCTCTTTCATCAACTTCGATTTGCCAATAACCAGATTTTAAGCCCAGGGATGAGAAGAATTTAGCGTTACGCAAACGGTCCAGCGTGTCATCTATTCGGGGAAGTGGGTAAACGTTGCGTTTAGTGACACTGTTTAGTTTGCGATAGTCTACGCAAAAGCGAAGCGTATTGTCCTTTTTCTTTACCAGTACAACTGGTGAGGCCCACGGACTTTTAGATGGTTGGACAACGTCATCGGCGAGCATCTCTTTGACCTGTGTCTTGATGGCCTCCCTCTCTTTAGGTGACACGCGGTAGGGTTGTTGCCGCATAGGTCTGGTGGATTCATCAGTCACGATGCGATGCTTCGCGATGGGAGTACGACGCACTTTGGAAGACGTGGCGAAACAGTCGGCGAAGTCGTGCACTACACGTTTTAGGGCTTCTTTCTGGGTGTAGCGAGGTCGTTGTTTATATCGACTGATATGTCGGTGTCACCTGTCAGCGAATCAAGAGGCACCGTCCTGAGCGCGCCCATGTGCGTAACGTCAGCGACTTCCTCAATGAATGCAACTGTGGTGCCTTTCGGAAGATGTCGATGTTTGTTGGAAAAATTGGTGACCAAAACTGGAGTGCATTCATTGCGCAAATTGACGAATCCCCTAGCTATTGACATACCCCTATCCCGTAATAACTGAATGTTCCCTTCAGCGATTCCTTCACAATACGCGAATGTGTTATTTTTGACCATTACGAAAAGTCTAGAATGGGCCAACACCGTGCCGTCGTCGTCAACAATGCGTAGCGCTCCGTCGCGCTTGACCTTCGATGTTCCTTGCTATGGCTCCCTTTGTCGAAAAGCTGATTTTCGATTTTTGCAGGTGGATGACTGCCCCGTTTGTCTGCAGAAAGTCCATGCTGAGAATTAGGTCCCTCGAGCAATCAGCAGAGCACAATAAAGTCGTTAACGTAGACGAAACCGTGAATTTTTATGCTCACAGTACACCTACCCACCGGGGTGATGAGATTGTTTGCGGCAGTACGAACGTGCAGGCCAGTCCAGGGTGTGATCACTTTGTTTAGCGTAGAAGCCAGAGTTTCCCTGATGACTGAACGGTCAGCGCCAGTATCGGCCAATGCAGTCGTCGTACAGCCGTCGATATCCACCAGCACTTGGCAGGTAATCAGTTGGGTTACGCAAGTTTCAGGTGCAGGCTGCTCGTCGTCTCGTCGTAGGCGTCGTTGCAGTGGAGGATCTTGGCAGTTTGTGACATCAGCGGCCTCACCTCCGGAAGTCACTGGCCTCAGTTTCCCCGGCCTTCCGGGCTAACAGAGGAGCGACTGGCGGGGTCTGACTCGAACCGTGGGATGGAAGACCTGCGTCGCATCTAAGACAGTGACCTAGACTGGGGGCGTTGCGGCGAAAAAACGTTACGGCGTCCGGCGATGTAGCCCGCGATTTCTGGGGACCTCTGTCCACTTTGCGGCCGTGGTGCGTTCGGCGGAAATCCACGCAGACCAGCTCGGCGATAGGGGCAGGTCCGGTAGATATGCCCTGCTTCCCCGCAGTGGAAGCAGAGAGGTGTGCTGTCAGGGGTGCGCCAAATGTCGCTCTTCCGGCGGCTCGTTTCCCTCGCGTAGGGTGCATGTGGTGACAGCTCCAGGGTAAGTGGTGGTGCGACCGAGGCAACAACAGGAGGAGCGCCATAGATGGGCTGGCGCAAGACTGCTGCGTATGAGGAGCGGGGTGCATCCTGCCGGACCACGTCAACTGGTTCTGGTACCCGCACAGCCTGCCTCACCTCCTCCCTAACTTGTTCTGCTATGGGAACCGGAGCCGGTGGCACGTGTCCTTGCTGCAGCCTTCGAAGCTCTTCCCGAACAATCTGTCTCACGGGCTCCCGGAGACCAAGGCCGTCTATCTCGTGTACGTTGAACCGGACTGGTGCATTACGATTGTAGTGCCGAGCCCGTTGGTGGAGCGCCCTTTCAATTGTTGTAGCCTCGTGGATGAATTCGGAAACACTACTCTGGGGGCTCCGCATTAGCCAGGCGAAGATGTCTTGCTTGACGCCGCGCAGGAGATGTCGGACCTTCGTGTCGTCACTCATTGAGGAGTCAGCGCGCCTAAAAGGACGAGCCATGTGTTCGGCGTACATGGCGACACTCTCGTTCAGGCGCTGGTTTCGGGCTTGAAGGGCAGCCTCAGCCTTCTCCTTGCGATCACTGTTTGGGTAGGTGGCTAGTAACCATTGGCGAAACTCCTCCCAACACGACATCGTGGATTCATTGTTTTCGCACCAGGTTCGCGCGTGTTCTTCCAGTGAAAAGTACACATTTCGCAGCTTAAATTCGTTGTCCCAGCCGTTAAACGTTTAACAACGTGAGGGTTCGAGCTAGTTGGTACTCCATAGTGCAAATTTAAAGCGCAACAAATTTAGACAAAAGACGAATGACACAAGGACAAGCGCTTGTCCTTGTGTCATTCGTCCTTTTGTCTAAATTTGTTGCGCTTTAAATTTGCGTTAAACGTTGCCACGCGTTCGAAGTGGTCAAGACAATCTTCAGCGTTTTCATAAGGCTTTTGTTGAATGCTGTTGCTGAAGCACGTACTGAAAAGGGCTTCCCGTCGGAGTCATGTTCACAGCGCTAGCGTCCCGTCCTGTCATCCTGGTCGTGCGATCAGTAAAGGGCCGCACTCCGCTGAAAGTCCGAGTAGACGACGGCTGGTTCGCCCGTGGACGGGGGAAACCTCGACTTGAATTGGCTACCCTGAGCTGTGCGTCCTTGAAGGATGAGGTATCATGTACCCCGAACCTACACCACTTATCTAGCGATGAACTCCAGTAAGGAGAGTAAAAGACGCTTATTAAAAGGGCGAACTTGTGCCGGCAAGCACTGGCAATGCCACAGCTAAAACAAGCGAGCTCGGACTACTTCTTCCTGCTCTGCTCACCAGTGCGCGCATACACATAACAAAAAACAGCCCCGTTAGCCGGTCGGGGATTGCGCCCGCAATAATAAAGTCGCGGCAATATTGATGATTTGATCTGTCGATTTTTTTAGCTTATAGAGCGATGCCTCTGACTTTCCATTGTTTTGAAAGATCAGTCCCAGTATGCGGGCTTGGTTGGTTGGGTCTATGTGGGCGCCGTCTAGAGTGAGACGTATGCTGTTTTTGCAGCCGTTCTTGCGTCTTGGTTTGATGATCAGAAGTTATGATTTCTGCGGAGAGCAACTGATGCCGCACGTTCTTGCGTATTCGTGCACGGTCTCTGCCGCCCTCTATAGGGTTTCCTAAATCCACCCCTCGGATACTGCTTGTGACGTCCAGATTTTGATCTCGCCTGCATAGAGGGCGTGATCTATTCCCTCTATTTCCCTCTATTTCCCTTTATTCCCTCTATGCCAGGTTAAAGAGGAGTGGCGAGAATACCGACCCTTGTGGTGTTCTTCTGTCTCCCAGGGCTATGGGTGGTGACTTTTCTTCGTCGCCTATCTTGATCGTTGCTGTGCGATTGCTCAGAAAGCCTTGTTGTATATTTGAACGTTCTTTTTCCGCAGCCAGTCTGTCTTACGTTAGGGAGGATGCTTTCGTGTGTGACGTTGTCGAACGCCCCTTTTAGGTCGAGTGCCAAGGTGGCTCCTGGTGCAGGATTTTTTGCCATCTTGATGACCAGTTTAGTTAACTGAAGCAGTACATCGTGGGTGCTCGGATGTCTTCGGAAGCCGTACATGGTCGAGGGCATTTGTTCGGTGTTGTCTAGATGTCTTTTGAGTATCATGTATATCATGCGCTCCACCACCTTCCCTACGCATGACGTAAGGGAGATGGGCCGCAAGTTGTCGCCTTATGGCAGTTTCCCTGGCTTGGGAATGAAGCGGACGTCTGCGTCCTTCCATTCTTGTGGTAGCTTTCCTTTGTCCCATTCCTCATTGGCTAGCATCAATAGTTCCATTCGGTCCTTGTCGTTGAGGTGTCTGAGCAGTTTGTACGTGATGTTGTCTGCTCCCGGTGCGCTGCCTTGATTTCTTTCTTCGATGGTAAAAACTACCTCCTGGTCAATGAAGTGTGCGTCCATTTCTGCGTTGGCGGCTCCCTCATACCTGAGTGGGGTTGTGTTGCTTCTTTCTGTCTTGAAATATTCATCAGTGAGGTCAGGGATGAGTTGCGTTGCGTTTCCGTCATATTTGTTTATCGTTTTTGCAAGATCTCTTGCGTTGGCGTTCTTGCTTTTGAGTGGGCCGATTAGGTGCCTTAGTAGTTTTCATGTCTTTTTCGTCGATAGAGTAGCCTGAAGGCCATTACATAGCTTAAACCAGTTTTTCTGGCATAGTTGTGCCGCATATTCGGCCGCTTTCCTGTTGAGCTCGTCTATACGTTTTCGGAGCTTGCGATTATGCCGTTTTGGCTTCCACCTTCTTGTCAGACTGTCCCTGGCCGCCCACATATGGGCTTCTTGATTTTTTCTCGATGTCTTTTGGCCCATTCATTACACGTCTTGCAGTCTTGGCTTGCCTCGTTTTGTTCTTCCTCTTCATCTTTTGCTTTTTCTTTTCTCAGTCGGCCCCAGTCCGTAATGTTGGCATCGCCTAATTTTGCCCTGATTTCTGTCCCTCCCAGGGTGATGCGGATTATGTCGTGGTCCGATGTGAGGTTTTCCTCCGTGGCGTCTAGGTTTCCTCGTATTAGCGTAAGGTCTGGGTTGGTGTCTCTTGCTGTGCTGGGGCCTGTTTTGGTTGGTATCCCTGGTTCGTTGATGATTTTGAACTCGTGGCTTTCCATTGCTTTTAGCAGTTGGTTTCCTCTTTTGGACACATATTGGTCGTGTGGGCTCCGTTAAAGTCTCCGACCATTATAACCGGACGCTGTTACTCTTAGCCGAATTCCTAATGGTGATGTTCCTCGAATATAATAGGGAAAATAAATTACGTGCGTTATTCTGATATATGCGCTATATTGAAATTGGTTGTTCTGGAATATTGTTACATTGAAAGTATAGGCAACCTACCGGGGATTCCTAAAATATTCGTAAATTTGAGAAATTCGATGCTGTGGTTTTTGTAGTAACGAGATGTGACTGTACGCCGCTGTAATGGCGTAATTCCAGCTGTCGAAAAACGCCAAGACCGGAAAGGGGGGGGGGAATATTTAGAGCAAGTTTCTAAGATATCTGAAGGTCGTATGGCAGTAATGTTTGTTGTCGTACTTCGCAACCCCATATTCTAAGTACTGGAATTGTTGGTGTGTGACAGGGTCCTTTGCAGTGTTGCAGGGTCCTTTTAAGCTGGCCAAGGCAAAGTATTTCCACAAAAAATGTGGTTGATCCTTTTTTCATAGGAATCAGTAAAACACGAAAGTGAAATGTGCCTTCACACAAGGTCATTTGGATGTTTATTGTGCATCGATATGAACTAGCACATCGCTATTTATATTTCGTTGGTACGGCACCGTTAAACTCATCAACATTAGACACTGGATTACACGCTCCGGAGCATTGCGTAAATCCGATTTCAATCCCAGGCGCTCGCAAACCGTGTGAACGAAACCGAACGGGTCCTGAGCGAATCGTTTGGTGAAGTCACAGTACACTACAGAGAGCGCATGATTTCGGTGTCGGCACAAGTCTTGTGAGTTTGCTTGGCGAGCGGCGTCCTGCTGGCAAGTAGCTTAGTCGAAGCTGCGATTACGTCGGTCCTACAACGTGGCGTGTACGCCAGACGCTTGCGTTGCAGACGCTTGTGTAACGCGGCGGCGGTGTCCCACAAGCTGAGCGGCGTTCGACATAGGCGGCAGACGCATAAACACAGCAGCGTCCGCTTCCGGTGAACGGACGTGTGATGTTGGGCTCTGATAGAGGGGCTTCAGCGGGACAGCCGGCCCGCGGCAAAAGGAGTGAAGATGAAGATTGCGCTGTTGGACTGCCAACGCTGACACCCGTGTTAGTCGTTAATAATACTGTCTTTTTTTCTCTGTAATGTCGAGGGGTGGCCATACCGCATGGAAGACTTACGAGACGCGCTACAGCAACCGAATGTTTTCGACAGCGTTGTAGCAGTTGGTTCCTGCGAAATGAATCATGCAGGGGCCGTGACGTTTAACAACGCCGACGCCGCGAAGAACATTGCTGCCACCCAGCAGTTAAGGGTGAAAGGACGGAAATTCCTCGTGATTGAACCGTACAACCAAGACGTTCGTGGCAAGGTGCATTGGGTTCTGCACAACGTGCCAGACGAAGAAATCAAGAAAGCGTTCCAGCCCAACGGCCGGGTGACCGAGCTCACAAGGGAGAAATGGCGCGTGCAGGGGTGCCACGCCCAGTGCACCATGACACCCGTCATATCGCTGCAACTCAAGGTGGGCGTAGCACCCGAAGACATCCGGCAGCAGGTGCGCATAGCGAGAGGCCGAACCCTCGTCGCAGTCCCAGGTAGGCCGCCGCAGTGTCTACGCTGTGAGCAGATCGGACACATCAGGCGAGACTGCCGCGTCCCCCGGTGTAGCGTCTGCCGCCGCTTCACACACGACGCTCAACAGTGCGTCAAGACCTACGCCGTCGCCGCGAAGTCGCCGTTCTGCTCAGAGAAATCCGAGCTGAAGATGGACGAGGCGGAAGCGGAGGAAATCAACAAAGCAGCAGGCGACGACGGGAACGGCGAAACCGGCCAGCCGACGCAAGACAACAAGGAGGAGCTCCCGAATGATATCGGCAGCGAGACACAGGAAAGGCTGCTGTGCCAGTCTGAAGTCGTCGTGAGTGGCAGTGAGAACGCTGGCTGTGTTGAACGCGCCTCGGTGACAGCGAGGACGACGACTCCAAGCCCGACATAATTGAGGTGGAAGCCAGGGGTGAGAGAGTGAGAGAGAGAACGATCTTTAATGAAGTCTGCGATGTTAGCTGGGCTAAAATGCCTAGCTTGCTACGCCAGCTGATGACGTGATGAAGATGATGGTGATGATGTTCAAGAACTTGATGCGCACAGAGACTGCGAGCTATTCACAGCGACTGGTCTCGAACTGTGTGTTGCAGGTACTCTATCAGAGGTTTGGTAGCCCGTAAAGCACGTTTGGGACACGCCGATGGTCCTAAAACGTCCTTCAGCTGCATGTCCACGGAAAGTGGCAGTCCCAAAGCCACTGAGAGGGACACTCTGAGCACTGAATCGAGCACATTCACAGAGCAGGTGCTGCAGGGTTTCTCGCACATCACAGTGGGGGCAGAGTGGCGACGTAGCCTGTTCTATCTTAAGGAGGAAGTTGTGCGTGTACGTGACATTCAACCGCATGCGATGTAGAATTGCTTCTACCCGCTCAGAAAGTCCTGGTGGCATTTTAAATTTTCAGTGGGCCTCTGCGGTAGCCAAGCAGTCGCGAGAAGAAAACAGCCCCGACGAGCACGAATCCAGCCAAGCCATCGGAGAGCCCCCGCGAAAGTCGGGACAAGGGAGGCGTGCGATACACAAAGCCAAGCTTAATGTCCCGCCAAACCTAGCGCCTAGAAACGTCAAGTGATAGCCACAACGGTGCCGAAACAACAACAAAAAATGAAAAACAAACGTGCGTAGACGGACACTGGCGAAGTGTGCTGTTCACGTGTGGGCAGCATTAGATGAAAAGGTTTCTTGTCTTGTCTGGTGTGGGGGCGTCAACCCCGAAGGACCTTCCAGGGCGTCATTTATACCTAAAGAATTGCGTGAAACTACATCACGTTATAAGTGTTCTATATTTGATGACAGTGTTGTCAGTCTTTTCACCGCTAGTGTAGGGACGATTTAAAAAACAAATGCGTCTCAACATAGGTACCCTAAACGTGCGCGGGCTAGGTGCCAGGCGGAAACAATGCCAATTGAAGCGCCTCATGATTGAGAAGAACTCGACGTTCTGTGCGTACAAGAAACCAAAACAAAGGCAGAGGACAAGACTGACAGCATGGTCAATACATTCGGTAACAGTTTTTCCGCGTGCGTAAGTCACACTGTGGAAGCATCGGGCGGGTTTTGTATACATCTGAGACAAGCAAGCGGCGTGCTGATTATAATTGTTCATTCCGGTGGGTCTTTCTAATTATCAAGTTCGGGTGCTGTGTACTTACGCTCCAAATAAAATACAAGAACGAGAAGAGCTTTTTCAGGACATTTATACTTGTTTAAATTGCGAAAACATGTAATCCTTTCGGCAGACTTTAACTCTGTTTGTGCGAGAGAAGACCGAATAGCTGGGTTTCGACAGAAGTATCGAAACGCCGAATTCCTTTACGAAATGTTTGAAGGCCATGAAATGGAAGACGTCGCTCACAATGCGTCAAAAGAGAACTGTTTAAGATTTACGCATTTCCAAGGCGCAAGCCACGCTCACCTGTACAGAGCTTACGTGAGCCTGAACCTGGTGCCAATGTGCTCGAACTACAGCGTAAAGGATGTCTCTTTCAGTGATCATTGCCGCGTGTCATTCGTGATAGGTGGTAGAAAAGAGGGTAAGAAGTTTTCTTGGGAACAGTGAAATTAAAATTGTAGATTGTTGAAAGACTCCAGGTTTAAAGAGAATTTTCATCGAGCACGAAAGCGCAGTAGGTCCTTCCTGGCCAGAAAAATGATAATTAATAAAGGAGGACGTAACGTTGTATGCAATAGCCAGGTCAACCACCTTAAGACGGCTACAAAAAGCAGCGGAAGAAAAACTACGCAATAATCTACACCAGTTAATTGTACTAGAGAGTGAAATGCCGGGTTTATTTGGCAAGGATATAGCAGCCATAAAAGCAAACTAGAGGCAAAAGATGAAGCTCGCTATCAGGGAGCCACAGTGTGTGCTCGTGGCGAAATATTATTATTCGGGAAAACACCCACTAAAAGGGCGTTAGGCGACGAAAGAAAATATGCACAAAGAAATGAAGTCACGGAAATAGTTTTTCGCGGAACATTTACAAGGGAAGAAACGAACACAGAAAAAGCAGTTGTGAAGCATTATCAGAAACTGTTTGATCATTGTGCCACGCGAATAGATTTCAAAGAGATTTTCTTCTGTTGTTACCGCAGATACCGCAATAGACGAATTGCGGGGGGTGAAACGCCAAGATCGGATGGTATAAATGCGAAGTTGCACAACGCGTTAAACGATATAGTTTCACTTATTTTGCTGAAGTTTTTTACAGAAGCATATGAGAATGATATTTTCCCGGTGTCATTTTCGGGAACATATACGGTTCCCGAAACATTTACGGTTCCCGAAACGGGAACATATACGGTTCCCATATACAAACGTGATGATCCGGTTAAACTTCAGTCAATTATTGGCTATGTATCATCTTGACGAAACAGCGTAAAAAACGGGGACACTAGGAGAGAAAGACAACAGGACGACGCTGTACTCACAACTATTTTTTAATAAACTGCACCACACATATATATACTGTGTCCCCAAAACCCACGTGCGCTCACAACATGACGCACATCGAGATTATCACTACAAACTAACACCAAACTCTAAGTCACGGACTTATTTAGAAATAAGAATTCTTTTTCATGTAATGCTATCGACGGCTCACTTATGCAGATATCGCCTCTTTTTCTAATGTGAAATGCTTCGATAACTTCCCTAGTGGTCTGATTAGTGTGAACCGAAAGGATGGTGGTGTCATGAAAAGCGGAAAACAACCCATGCTCGGAACAGTGTCTGTTGAGATGTGAATCTTTCTTGTTTTTTAGTGCGTTTTTGTGCTCTAATAATCTTATATTAATGCAACGACCGGTTTTGCCCAACATAAACGTGCCACAATTAAACGGAATTTGATAGACCACCCCCGTTTTACACTCGACTAGAGGGGACCTGTGCTTAACAGAGCTTTCTTTTAACTGCAATATCAGATTCTGCCAATTTTTCTTTCTATTCGACCACATATTTTTCCCATCTTAATGGGTGGCTGAGAAAAAAAACAACATTGATACCAAATCTACCAGCTACATTTTTGAGCCCATGTGACAATTTATGCTTATACGGAATTATACCAACTTTTTTCTTTTACAAGGTTCACCCTCCCTTGGTTTCTACGGAGGGTAACTTCTTTTATCCGCCCTAAGAAGCTTTCTTGTTGTTGCACAAAGAACATGCTCAGGAAAACCTGCCGTTCTTAACCGCTCCATTTGTACTACAAAACATTTTTGAAACCTGATGAAAGCAAGACCTGGAGAGGGCCGATAACAAGCACGAGAAGGCAATGCCATTTTTTACGATCTTGGAATGCGAGGAATTAAAATTGAGTATGGGTTTTTCCGATCTCGGGCTGTATTCCCAGCACACGTGCGCATTAGTTAAATAGAGTTTAACATCTAAAAATTGCCGACTGATTATTATTGGTACTTCATGCGTGAACTGTAGACCAAAGCCATTATTATGGAAAATTTCAACCACCTCTGTAACTGTCTGTTTGAAATCACACTTCTTCACAAAAACAAGAAAATCGTCTACGTATCTTAGAACTTTAATTACTACGTCTTGCCCCCCTTTTATCAATATTCCTATCCACCCTGGCCAGAAAAATATTGCTGAGTACTGGTGCAACTTTTGACCCGATGCACACCCCCGACCGTTGGCGGTACATATTCCCTCCCCACTTCACACAGGTAGACGCTAAATAGAAAGAAAGTATTTCAAAGAAAACTGCTGACCGACACACCGCTACTATTACAGAACTTTAGCTCATCATTATCTTCGGTTATACATAGTTTTACACTTTTCATTAATTCATTATGCGGTATGCTATAATATAAGTCTTGTACATCAATACTGAACATATTACACACTCCCGGGTTTGACTGAATAAGAAAATCGACAAGAACACTGGAGTTTTCTACTAAGAAAGGGTCAACAATTGCTAAAGACTGGAGATGTTTTTGAAGGTACCCTGACACTGCTCGCTGCCACTATCTCTTTCCGTGGACTATTGCCCTGAACGGAATATCAGGTTTGTGGGTTTTGCAGAAAAGAATATATCTAAACACCCTTTACTCGCTTTACTTACTTGCTTCTGCTAACTTCTGTAGGTTGTGCGAGTGAAGCAATGAGACCGCGTGTTCCTTCACCTCTGCCGGCCTAAAATCTACTTTGTTGAAACTTTTTTCCACGGCAGCTATCGCTTTCCTGCTATATACACTCCCAGGCACTACTACAAAGAAGCCTTCCTTGTCTGAGGTCATAACATGAAGATCCCTACTCACGGCCGTAGTTCACCACATCTCTCACAGTCCTATTGGCAGAACTCTTTGCTTCCACTTTTAATTCCTCGCATTCCAAGATCGTAAAAAATGGCATTGCCTTCTCGTGCTTGTCATCGGCCCCTCTCCAGGTCTTGCTTCATTCAGGTTTCAAAAAGTTTTGTAGTACAAATGGAGCGGTTAAGAACGGCAGGTTTTCCTGAGCATGTTCTTTGTGCAACAACGAGAAAGCTTCTTAGGCGGATAAAAGAAGTTACCTCCGTAGAACAAGGGAGGGTGAACCTGTAAAAAGAAAAAAAGTGGTAGTAATTCTCCGTATAAGCATAAATTGTCACATGGGCTCAAAATGTAGCTGGTAGATTTTGGTATCAATGTTGTTTTTTCAGCACCCATAGATGGGAAAAATATGTGGTCGAATAGAAAGAAATTGGCAGAATCTGATATTGCAGTTAAAAAGAAATGCTCTGTTAAGCACAGGTCCCCTCTAGTCGAGTGTAAAATGGGGGTGGTCTATCAAATTCCGTTTAATTGTGGCCACGTTTATGTTGGCCAAACCGGTCGTTGCATTAATATAAGATTATTAGAGCACAAAAACGCACTAAAAAACAAGAAAGATTCACATCTCACCAGACACTGTTCCGAGCATGGGTGTTTTCCGCTTTTTCATGACACCACCATCCTTTCGGTTCACACTAATCAGACCACTAGGGAAGTTATCGAAGCATTTCACATTAGAAAAAGAGGCGATATCTGCATAAGTGAGCCGTCGATAGCATTACATGAAAAAGAATTCTTATTTCTAGATAAGTCCGTGACTTAGAGTTTGGTGTTACTTTGTAGTGATAATCTCGATGTGCGTCATGTTGTGAGCGCACGTGGGTTTTGGGGACATAGTATATATATGTGTGGTGCAGTTTATTAAAAAATAGTTGTGAGTACAGCGTCGTCCTGTTGTCTTTCTCTCATAGTGTCCCCGTTTTTTACGCTGTTTCGTCAAGATGATACATAACCAGTACCAACTCACCCAAATGTTGATCCTTCTACAATTATTGGCTACCGCCCGATCTCGTTAGCGAACGTTAGCGAAATACTGATAAAAATTTTAGCGAAAAGGTTACAAACAGTTATTGGCATTAGGGGACGAAGTATTGTCACCAATATCTATGTTGCTCGGAGTGACTTGGAATGCTGTGATTTCATGTGTCGCCACGTTGCGATGATGCAGATCGACCTAGAAAAAGCCTTCGACAGAGTGTGTCACGAAGTGTTACTCTGTATTATGAAACATGCAAATGTGGGGGAAGTGCTGTACGATGGAGTGCATATGGCTTACTAGGGATGCACCACGCAGTTAGTTACAAACAAAAATGTCACAAAATTTGTTTCCTTATTGTCGTCAGTTAGGCAAGGTTGTCCGATGTCTCCTCTCCTTTTTTGCATTTTTAGAGCCTTCTTGTTTAAAATAATCCAAAGTAACAAAGTTACGGGATTCAGTTTGAACTCAAGTGGGGTGCCGTTGCTTACTTATGCGGACGACGTGGCCGTGTTTGTTACAGATAAAGAGATTGAAAATAGTGACGGAGATTACAAAAGATTTCTGCGCACAAACCTGTAGTGCTGTACACTGGGAAAAGTGTTTGGGGTTGTGGCACGGAGCATGGCCCACCAAACCAGTGTTTTTTTAAACATCCAGTGGTTTCAGGTGCAGAAAAGATATATTGGCGCACCGCTTGAGTGTTACCACGATACTAGTAAGATTTGTCAGGAAGAAGCAGTAAGATTGCGTGAAAAGGCAACGAGGTGGGGAGGCCGCAACCTATCGGCGTTCGCTCGTGCCACCATCTGTAACACGTTCTTCCTGGCCAAGCTATGGTATGTGATGCAAGTAATACACTGCTAGCGAGTAAATGTGCAGAAGCTGCACCGTATTTTTGCTGTATTCATTTGGGGTTCCCAATGGGAAAGAACCAGCCGTACGAATCTCCTTCGTAGGGTGCGAGCGGGAGGGGTGGGATTATCGGATTTTTTTTTGCGATAACTTGCCAGCAGATTTATGGTTTTTCGCGATGCGAGTGATGCCTTTGTTCGTGCATTTTTGCAGAGTATTGGCGGGTTCACTCCTGCAGTTTGTTGTTTCTAGTGTTGATGAACGTTACACGTTGAAAGGTTACCTGAAGGAAACCGTTGAATCTTTGAGGTTCCTCTGTGTAAGGTTTTCTCTTGAATACCTTTCAAGTGTTCAAGAAAACCTCTGTCATGAGCTGTAAAAGATGTTCTTTTTCCAGTACCGCTCTTCAGAACTATATAGCGCATTGGGCCAGGGCAAGATGTACTGTGTCGCATCAAAAAGATGGCAGTACCAGCATGTATGAAAACATTCTTTTTTAAGCTTTATTCTGGAACTCTTCCAATCAGAATATGGGTGGTTGAAAGGAGGTCTCTTTTGCCATGGACAACAGTCTGCCTTTTCTGCAAGAAACCCGAAACAATAGACCCCGTTTTCCTAAACTGCCGGGATGCCGTCTTTTTTTTGGGATGTCCTTCAGCAAAATTGAAAATGACTTGCCGGTGACACCGCATGGAATCCGCTTCATTTCAGTCGACAAACATGCCAGTGTGCCGTATGATCCGATGATGCTTTTGGGCCTCAACGCCATCTGTCTGAGTGTTATGTCGTCACTATGATGCTGACGCGAAGACTATCCGCAAGTTCTTTGCTCAGAATGTATGTATGTTGAAGGAAGTGACTAATATGCAGTGCCCCGAGCATGTGTGGTTACCCATATTGGATACGTTGTACACTTTCAATGTTTATACTAGTTTTCGCCCACCGAAGGTCGGTAGGCGGATTTGAAACCTACACTGATGTGTCTGTTTGTTCAGAATGCAACAAAGAAAAAAAGACATCATGGCTGAGTTGTTTGACACCTCCCGTTGCGGCCACAGTGATCGAGGGCTCGAAACCTAGCGCCGCCGTGCCGATGGAACTTCTTCTGGTGATGCCATTTCCGACGGAGACGTATTTGAAGTCCGTGAAATTTGTGTACCCACGCATAATTGTAAAAGATGCTACAGCGCGAAATAAAACACGGACGCTGTAGCATCTTTTACAATGAACTACCAACTCGCCCAACAGTACACTTCCCAGCATAAAACACAGGAGAGTTTGATGATGGGCAAGTTCGTGCATAATAAGTTTAGACGAAAGCAGCTGAACATTGAAAACAAAGGACTAAGTGTAAAGAAAAAAGTGACAGGGACAGGGTCCCTGTCACTTTTTTGTTAACACTTAGTGCTTTGTTTTCAATGTTCAGCTGCTTTCGTCTAAGAATAAAACACGTTCGTGATAAAAAACCTGCATTATGACTTTCTCTTTATACCGACGTGACTAAGGAGTGACAACCGAGCACACAAAAAGTGACAACAAAAAAACACCCATGCTTTTTTTCGAACCCGGAACCGAAAACAAAAGGCTTGAACCTGAATCCCAACCGAACCCGAAAAAATACCGGTTCGACACCCTTTGCCGTACATTACAGCGCTTCCACGAACGTTCTGTTTCCACTTCGAGACGACCAACGTTAGCTGCGACCGCGTCTACAATATTAAATTATGACTTTTCTTCGTGCTTAACCAATTTCGTTAACCACGGATTTAGAGCGGACTATGAGAGCCTACGGCAAAACCGAACCTGGCAAAGGCCAGTCTGGCGATAGTGGCGGTGGTGCCATCTGGCAAAGGCGGGGATAACTGCTTGCTTTAAACCACGGCCTCCGCGATCGGCTGCCGGCGCGTGTTTCCGTCTCCAAAACGCTGTAACGCCAAAACTTCCGGTGACGTCACACAAAAATAGAAAACAAAAAACAAATACGCAGAAGCCGTCTATGCATTAAGTAGTAATAAGGATAATCATAAAAAGTAAAAATATTGGTGCGCGTGTAAGCATTTGCATCGAAACGTTTAACGCATTAACGAAAGTGGGGCGGATGCGCCACGAGCGCCTACTAGTGGTAGAAAGCACCCGTCAAAAAAAAAAGAAACAATGGCGTCTTGTGATGTGTGCGTATGGTCCCTAGAAATATATATGTGTGCGATTTGTCCACGAAGTTTGTGTAGGAACTGTTACGAATGTAGTGCATCATAAGGCTCTAAAGTCGTCTGCGCCGTGTGTGTCTTGCCAAGTCGTCATTTACGAATGTAGTGTGGCTCTAAAGTCGTCTGCGCCGTGTGTGTCTTGCCAAGTCGTCATTTGTACGTGAGGAAGTCGTGGTGGGCTGTTTTTTCTCGTAGCGTCGTCACCTATCTCCCGCCGAGAACGTCCTGGCTTCATTTGTTGCTGGTGTGTTGTGTGTCTGTGTAAAATCTCCCTGATGGAATTTGAGTGGCTTTGTTCTACGACAGCAGTGGTGACAAGCTACAAGGGTTCTTTTTCTGGCTGTGAACATGGGCTCACCCGACGTTAAACGTGAGGCCTACGTAGCTGGTGTTACAACTCACATTCTAGTTCACTCTACTGACAACGGAAGGTATCCTTTACGGAGTGGTTTCGCAGGTTGCTCTGGGTGGTAGTACAATCGGAGCAACGATGCGTTTTTATCCTGTACACAATCGTCTGAGACTGCGTATCTTACAAACAAAGAAGTATGAATGAGCGCAAATATTGTTCAGGTAATCACAAGCGCTGGCGTTATATAGAGTGTTTCATGACTGCTATGGACTATGGTTGTTCGTAAGCATAAGTAGTTATGTCGGCTGTACAGATACACTGCACTGCACATCGTGTGTGTGTGTGTGTGTGTGCGCGCGCGTACGCATATTACAGAGGTGGTGCCACATGTTGGCATCGACGGATAATATGGCGGCACCTGGTGCTTCTGCGGGCCACTACATCTTTCCCTCCGGGGAACAAACAATCATTAGACTGGACAGTGCTGTCTGCACAAATCACCAATACGGTCACCGTTTGTGTGCAGAAATCACCAATACAGTCGCAGTCTGTATGAGCCCTGACTGCTGTCGAATCACTGCACGTAATCTTGGAAGTGCACTGGAGGTCTGCGATTTCTCCTGGGCCAGTCAGGTGGTGGCCCTGGCATTGAGTCCGTTTCCCTCTACCGGTACACTGCACTCCTCAGTGCCAGAGCCTGGAGCCAGACTTTGTGGCTGCGAACCTTGCGGCTGTGGTGGGCTCGGTGGCACATGTGGTGGTACAGCGCGTGAAGACTCAAGTTGATCTGCGGGTGAACTCGCAGATTGTGTTTGTGGCGGACCCCCAGGTGCAGTGATCCAAGTCTTCGATGGTCAGCTCTACTTTGGTAGTCCGTCAACGGGGCATGTTGTACGTGCAAGAGTTGTCCTTAGTTTCTTGCCCTGGTGATGCCTCTTTTGGTACCGCTGATAGCTGTGAAGCGTTCCAAGTTCGACCGTCTTACAGATAGAAGGACCAGTGGCCAATTTTTTTGAGGATCTTTAATAGTGGTCTATAACTTGGAGCCAGGAACTGGTCCAGGAACTGGTTTCTTCACTCGTATGTAGGTGCCAACTTGGAACTTGGGGACTCTTGCAGCTCGCTGATGTTCAGCGTATGCCTTACTTTTCCGTTCACACTCTGCGACTCTTTTTCCGAGCGGACTCATCTCCCGTGAAGGATTTGTGCTGAAGTCAGCTGTCAGCTGACCAATGACGTCCAAAGAAGTTCTCATGTGTCGGCCATGTAAAAGAACGGCCGGGGAGAGACCGGTGGTGCTGCGAGGGGTGGCTCTGTATACTCCCAAGTACTCAGTCAGTTTCCTTCACTGGACGCTGCTCCAGCAGAGCCAGTTGAATGTATGACTTCAGTACACGATCAAATCTCAACGAGACCACTTGCCTGTGGGTTGTACACGGCAGAAAAGATGTGGTTGATTCCACGGTCTTCAAGGAAGGACTCAAATTCCCTTGATGTGAAGTCGACCGTGAACAGACACTATTTCAGTAGGGTAACCCTCACGTACGAAGAGTGCTAGAAGCAACTTCGTCACCGTGTGAGTGGTTACGTCAGTGCAAAAAGCCACTTCTGGCCATTTTGAAAAATAATCAACTACGGAAATGGCAAATCGGGAGTCTCCAGGTGCACGCTGAAAAGAAGCAACAACGTCAATAGCTACCTTGTCTCAAGGTTTGTCAGGAAGAGGAATTGGCTGAAGTGGTGTGGGTGAGATCTTGGCACTTTTTTCCGCGTGCTGACAAATGGAACTGCGGATAGCTGTTTCATCATGTTTGCCTAACCCTGGCCATCATACTTCTCTCGTAGGCATTGTTTGGTTTTCACGATACGAGGGTGGGATTTGTGAGCCAGCTGGACAAAAGTCGCTGTGAGTTTGACAGGAACTACGATGCGCTTAGTACGGAAGAGCATGCCATCAACTGCTGTCAACTTCCTTTCGGACTTCATAGTATGGAGTCAGCTTAGGTGCCCGATTCTTGAGGGGCGGCCAGGATGTCTGCACGTAACGGGAAACTTCTCGGAGAGTGTTATCCTCCACTGTAACTTGTCTCAGTTCATCTTGATGTACAGACGTCACCAGAGACTATTTCTTCAGACTCGCGTGGTTTCGTGGTGGGCGGTGACAACTTGTTTGAGTGCTGGGGATGCATTTTGGGGCCTTGTGTCAACGTGTTACTTGGTTTGTGTCAATGTTTGGCTATAGTAAGGCAGTGTAATTCTGTGCCCACAATCTGGAGACCAAAAGCTTGTACGGCATCAATACCCAGAAGTGATGTTCCACCTTGGGTAATGTGGAAGGTCACTACAGCTGTTTCCAATATGTGCACAGTGAGGGCAGGGAACTAACTGTCCACGCACAGGAATTTTTCGACGTGAAAAATCCAGTAATGTTGGTTGCGATTTCTTCAGCTCAACTTGGTTTCTGAATAGGTTTTGAAAGCTTTGTTCTCCCATTATCGATACAGCTGAGCCAGTGTCCACTAAAAATTTTATGATGCGCCGGGTGATGCCAGAGAAACAGGTTGAACCCCGACATAAAAGTAGACACCCGTACGCTTAATTATCAGTGTGAACAGTAAGAATATTCATGACACTCTCAGCGTCTTCCTCTGGAACAATTTCGGTGACTCAGGCCGGGCGTCTTCCACGCCCGCGACGCAAACTTTGACAGTACTGTTGAAAGTGACCTCGAGGTGGCCACACGTGAAGCAGGTTCAACCGCGGGCTACGGAGGTAGACAGTTGTCAGTTTTGTGCGCCGCAATTTCCACACGCGGCTGTGTTTCTGGAGTACGGGATGACAGCGCCACTACATAGGACACTACAGTAGTATTCTTTACAAGTTATGAAAAAGGAACCAAAGACATTGCTGGATTTGGACTCCGTCATTGCAGAAATCTGAAAGTATGTGGCCCCGCGGCATTACTTCACATGTTTTTGATAAATTGATTTTAAAAATCCACATACACGCAGTGTTTTATTATGCCTGCTACGCTGCTGGTTCGTTGTTCCCGTTGCTAATGAAGGTGGCATCAAAGGGGCCGACTAAGGGTGTACTGATCTCAAATTGCCGTTATTTGTTGGCAGTGTTGGATTCTGTATGAAGTGTCGTCAGCTATTAAAGTTATTTTGGAATTGTGCAGTGCAATTTCTGAGGAATGAACCCAGCAATTTATCTTTCCTTTATTTTTCTTCAGAGTTTGTAGAATGACCTTCGTGAGCAATAAAAATGTGCTTTTGAAATTGTGCTTCATAGTGATGGCTGGAGTTTCATGATTAAATTTTGGTGCTTGTGCAGTTTAACAGTAGCGTATAAATTTTTCCAAAGGAGTTTACAAAGTGTATTGGCAAACAGTCAGGTGTCGAGCGTCCCCTTACAACGATAGAGCCATTATTCTACCAAATGCGACAATTTTTTCAGAGACTTCCCATAAATCTTTAGTTTGTTTAGATTCAACACCTCTTCCATACACTTGGAAGTTATTATTGTTTTAGCAACTATGACGAGTTGGAGGGGCTTCAGAGTTCTGTGTCACTGATTTTCATGCATGCACAGTTGCATCTGATTATGCAGCTGCGGTAAGAATAGAAAATGATGCGGCATATCAGAATAGTTCAGGACCTTAGCGCTTCATGTTGCTGCATTTCAAGAATATTCTGGTTGTACAGCTGCAGTAAGAATAGGAACCAGTTGCCCAGCAGGTTGCAATGGTTTGATGTCAGTCCTTCGAGGTGCTAATGTTGCTCCTTTGCAGAGGTGGGCTGTTGCTTCTGACTAGAAGGCTACGGCAAAAATTGCAGACTTATGTAGTACGCTGGAATGGATTCATGTGAGGCCCTCGGGCTGTAAACCCGCTGCTTCTCAAGCACACCTCTTGTTTACAGCCATGAAGCCGCGGTGAGAGAACATGCCAGAGACTATGAAGTTGGTGCTTCTCATGAACACAAGTGTAATTTTTGTATAGTACCCACACCTCCACCATGACCTTTGCCAGCTCTCCCAGTATTGGCATTTTCAATGTGCGTGCACAGCCTGGACAGCTTTCATGGTGCGGAAAACACTACTCGAACACTGCGCCATGAAATAATTTTCTTTATGTTGTGCGACGACTTATGAAGATACGGCATCACTTTCACCTTGTTTTCATCGGGCCTCTGCACTTTCGTTTTGCCTTTTAAACTTGATACGGAGGCAGTCTGCAACCGCCTTAAGCACTGGTGTCAGAAAACCCTCTGCAGAAAACCCTATGAGTCTGGCGGTCAATGTGTTCCTGGATTACGTGGACACAACTTTTCTGCAGTGCACTGCAGAAACGTAATGTGGCTATGCCTCATCAGCGATGGCTCAGAGGTACTGCACTCGCCTCATATGGGGGAAGTACTGGGTTCGAATCTGCGCACCGCCAGGCACCCACTGGTTTCTTTAATGGGTACAGGTGTCCCTGGTCGAGTGCGGACCTTTGAAAGAATAACTCACGCCTGGAAAGCTGCCTTTACTCTTGCGAGGGGCTTCCGACCTTTGTCAATCTGGTGGGGCCCCGGCCTTCTACAACACCGCATTGCCGAAGGAAGGAAGAGTGTGGCGGCATGTCCTACCACTGGCGGTTACTGAGTAGAGTGTGCAGCGTAGCTGTGGAAGTCACCATGTGCATTCGTGTGCCTTGGTGGTGCCGGGCACCTATTGAGAAAATAGGTACAAGCCTGGTGCTCGGCCCTTGTTACCACTAGAAGATGCTCCTGGCGTGTGACTACACTTGAAAAGTTGACCCAGCTTGTACAGGAAATCAGCTCTATGCAATGAGGTGGCTGGAAAGTGCAATTTTTGTTTGGTTTGTGTCCCCACACGATTGATCAAATCAATATAAGAAAAAGGGACTGCTAGCACACATCTTCACCTCAAAAATTGCAATTAATGGGACAAAAAGTCTACGCAAATTGTAGCGAAAACTGGAAAGCGGCAATAAAGTACATAGTACTTTACAGGAAACACTGGCACTGTCGCCAGTTACTGAAATTTTAGAAATTGGAGCTGAGCTGGTGGTAGATAGTGGCATTGGAGCTGTAGAGAATAAGTGAAAAAAGTTTTGTCAATGGCACCTGCATGATTTCGGTGACACAGGTTTTGGGAATTACATTCTCAGATGTAGGCTGTAATTTATATTTTAAGCACCTGCAATGCAGCCTACTAGGGAATGGTGCTATGAGATGCCCCATACCCTACACTGTATCAACAAAGTGACGTGGCTCTGGTCTCTGAACCACTGTTAGATGGTACGGACAATAAACAAAACCGTTCGCAAATGACAGTCAACAGGTGCAGTTTAATTTTAACGCTGTCTTTATCTACTTTAGCTGCTAACCTTCCAATTTTGACACATACGCGTTCTGGAGAAATAGAAATTTCGAGAAATGTGAGCACGGCCCCTGCAAAAATGGTCCCATCTCAGATGCTGCAGTATTATTCCAATATTATTCCTGCGATTATATCACCGTTTGTTAGCTGGCTGAGAAAGAAATCATGCAATGTACTTTCCGCCCTTGCATTTCAGAAATACAATACCCGGAACTACAACTTTTTCGGAGGCTGTGTTTTGTTCGTGAACTTGACTAAAAATAGTTACTACAGGTGCAGGATGCGCTCTTTATCAAGCGTAGATAAGGTGACGGGGATTTCGAGAAAGCCCTTGCTTATATCTTTCCGTCGTGGCGGAACACCAAACAGCGTTCCCGGCTCACAACTCGCAGTGAAGGCAGTCTGTGTGCATTTTTACCATACCGCTACCGCTCACTGTTAATTAGTAAATACCCTTAATAATTACATCGCTAATTACAGCTTCGGCGACGGGCCTCGGGGCAAGCAACCGCACTGAAATGGTCCATGTGAAAAGCTTGGCATACTGCTGAAAAACAATGCGATCACAACCATCACAACCATTGTCACTCGATAATGTAAACACAAGCAGCGCGCCATCGCCTCCTGTACGATGATCGCGCTCGCCCGCTGTTTATTATTATTATTTTTTTGATAAATGCTACAGACACACAACACACCAGCAACAAATGAAGCCAGGACGTTCTCGGCAGGAGATAGGTGACGACGCTTCGAGTAAAAACAGCCCACCACGACTTCCTCACGTACAAATGACGACTTGGCAAGACACACACGGCGCAGACGACTTTAGAGCCTTATGATGCACTACATTCGTAACAGTTCCTACACAAACTTCGTGGACAAATCGCACACATCACAAGACGCCATTGTTTCTTTTTTTTGACGGGTGCTTTCTACCACTAGTAGGCGCTCGTGGCGCATCCGCCCCACTTTCGTTAATGCGTTAAACGTTTCGATGCAAATGCTTACACGCGCAGCAATATTTTTACTTTTTATGATTATCGTTATTACTACTTAATGCATAGACGGCTTCTGCGTATTTGTTTTTTGTTTTTTATTTTTGTGTGACGTCACCGGAAGTTTTGGCGTTACACCGTTTTGGAGACGGAAACACGCGCTGCCGGCGGCGCGCCGTTGCTCCGGCCGTCCCATTCGGCCGGAGAGCGCGTAATTTCGAAGGGGCCGTGTCGGCGCTTTCCGCCAGCACCGCGGCGCGCGGAGCCGATGGTTGAAAGCAACAGCCGTCCGTCTGCGCCGGTCCGCGAAATGGCTTTTGACAGCTTTTGCGCTCCGTATGGCAAAAATAAACGGCCATAGCTGCTTTTAGGAATGGAAAGCAATATTACAGCACATGGTGATGCCTTTATGTCAGCTACGGTGGCGACAAGACAGGTTTGTTTCACATGCGCTGTCCCGCACAACGCTCCACGGAACCGACTATGCCTTTCCGATAATACCGCGGCGAAACTTCCCGCGTTTAAATGATGTTCAAATAATCAACAGGTATTGTTATTTCTTATGCTGGCGTACGGTCTGAATTCAGTTCTGTACATCCAAGGCAATTACCTTGAGACAACTGGTGGCCGCTGTTTTTTCTGGCATTCGAGTCAATCTTTATCGGTCGTAATACCCATTGAGACTGGTGTTTGCCAAGAAATTAAAATCAAATCAAATAAAAAAAAACGCTGGAAGTGAATTATGCTGAGGGATTCCTGAGCGACATCGTAATCTCCGTGGCACATCTGCGTTATGCTATTACATTTTCGTTTTCAGCGACGGCAAACAAAAAAGAAGTTTAACTTAGATGTACTCCGTTTTTATTTCGTTCTTAAAGGTATCTCGGTCCCTACTGGGAAGCGCAATAAGCACTGTGAGTGGTATAAATACCTTAAAATACATGAAATTTTTGTTACTGATTTCAGGTCCCATCTGAGAAGAAACTTAGCTTTTATATGGTTGGTTTGAATGTTAGCAATTTCTGTTCACCATAAACAGTTACCTACCACAGCGCACAAGCTAGTCCAGGGGCCGCATGGCTTTTTTACATAATCACTGCGGAAGCATTAAATACTCAATTACGGATAAATATGGAGTTGGGGGTCAGTGCGAGCGAGATATGGTTCCAAGATATGCAGACCGCGCAAAGAAAATAAAATGGAAGAAAACACGGTTGATTTGGATCAGGAAATTAAATTCGGAGCCGACGGATTTCCAGCTGGCAAACACGCTATACGCCTGCAAAATGGCCAGTGAATGCGCTGTGGCCTTATAGACCGGTACTCACGTCCACAGTTCTCAGCGGGAGCTGTGAAACGTTGGCGACCACTGGAGGGGGAGGGGGGGGGGTGAGGGCTTGCAAGAAGATACTAACGAACAAAAAATGACGAAAGGCCTACAAAGAAGCAAGTTCTCGCTGCCGCTAGAACGATTCCTAATCGGCGCCTCCTCAACCGTTACGAAACGTAGATTATACGCCAGACGTATCCCTCTGATGACTAAGACATTGTCGAAATAGAAGGTCACACAACCGCGACGGACCTACATTGAGGATCCCACAGCTTAAAATAAAATACATTCGCATTCCTGCAAGTAAGCAAAGTGTCTGTGTGAACGTTTTTAAGGGGAAGTGTTACAGGCTAGTTTCCGATCAGTAGCTGCGAACGTCGACAGGTTGCGTAGAAAAAGTCGCGTTGACAGCATGTATCTTGCGGCAAAGTCAACTTTCTGGCGTTTGCTCAGTATATGTCGATCTCATCTCGGTCCTAAAACAATCATAAAGAAATTGGTCGCCAGGGCGGTTGCATCATTACGCTGTGCTTCATTTAATTGTCATAATTAGTTTACAGTGACGTTATAAATGTTACAAAAGTCCCGTCTGCTCTACATGGCCCTGTGGAGAGTGTATGGATACAAAAAAAAACGACTGTAACTTTTGTTTTATCAAAACTTTCACGAAACAAATATGACAATTAGTAGCGGTAACGACTCGAACATTACGTCACGTTTTATCTGCTTTTCACCATTAAGTAGTTCTCAGCTGAAGTTGGAATTCCCGTCTGCTGTCAATACATTTACGTGAGGGAAACGAACAGCTTCATATGGTTATCCAGTTTCATTAAGCAAATTAACTAAGGAGTATACCCTATACATTCAGGCACAAATTACAATGTTTGTTTCATACACTTCATCGATTGCACCGTGCTGGTCCGGCCGCTGGTCAGTTTTCACACAGAAGAACGGCAGTAAACTGTTTTTTTAATATACGCAGTAGTTTTATTCACAAATGTAGGATCTCAAAGCGTGTGCCTGACACAAGCAGAAAATATTTCAGTGCGGTAAAAAACTTCATATATATGCTTATAATTTCAAATCACGTTGCAGTGCCCTGGATATTAGTTTCTTGCGTGATGGGGCCTGGTAGGTGACCGTTGCAACAACATGGCACGCCAACTGCAAACTTGTTCTCGTCACCCCAAATAACTATTTATAATAACTCTATAAATAACCTCCGAGAAAGTACTGCGTACCACTCCGTATGCTCGCTCCACGCTTGAAACATGGTCAACCTTTCGTTGATCGCTGGCACACCTTTGCTTTAGTTAAATAAGTTTCTCTAAGCTGCTGAGACAAGCCGACTTCATAGAATCATTGTCATGTCTCTTATTTCATCAAAGCAAAACGCCCGCAGGGGAGGCAAGGGGAATTACGACAGCGAAGACACACAGCCGCGCAATCTCCGCCAAGCCATTCAGAGGAGCCGGTGCGAGCGGCCCGAACCATCGGCTAACACCGCCACCTCGCGGCACGTTGCGGAGTGGAGCCGCATTACATTTTTTGCTGGGGGACGCGCCGAATGGGACGGCCGGAGCAACGGCGCGCCGCCGGCAGCCGATCGCGGAGGCCGTGTGTAAGCCGTTTACAGTAGCTGACCGTTTTTTCGGACTCTAAAAATTCCGACTTGCTGGATATTTCATACTTTCCCGATGAACCGCCAGTTGTCCCATAGGAGTAATTACTCACGCAGTTTTTGGACTGCCTTTTTATTCGGACTATTTTTCGTTCGTCAGGTCCGAAAAATGGGTCGGCAACTATATACCTCATATGGACGTCACTGCTTTAGTTGGTGCGCCAGCCGCAGACAACGCATAGTAGTTTTTCTTCCTTCAGAATTTATAAAACCAATATCCCCTTATTCACAGGATAAACGATAAAAAGTGGGTTTATCTACACCAGTCTACGCAAAGCAATCAAAAACAGAAGCTTGGCAAATTCACTTCAGTGTCCTTGCATTACACAGCTCGGTGGGACAGCACTCCAGACTGACTCTGTTTGAGATGTCGCCCACACTGCCCTTGCTTTACAGTTTTGCTTAGGGATATTTTATAATGAACACGGCGTGGCACCAAGAACTCTTAATGTCAACGGACTCATGGTTCCATTAACAGTTGCTTGACCGTAAATGTTAGCAAAGCATACGTTAGCACAGCATATTTTAGCACAAAAATGTTAGCACAGTGAAAGGCGGCTTACACAGAAGGTGTCTCCAATGGAATTTCCTTGATTGGCATCGCCTCCAATTT
>JABSTR010000040.1:0-22394 GCA_013339765.2 Haemaphysalis longicornis | reverse complement strand
CCGCGAGCCGCAGAACAGAGAGCACGTGCTCTCCAAAAACGACTCCCCGCTCGAGCCGACGTGGTCTATGTGGATGCTGCAGAATATAGACACCGCGCCGCATTCGCCATTGCAGTTATAACGACCCGGACACTCCCCCTCTAGACTCTGTAACCTTAAGTACTCCCCATCCCGCCACAGCGAAGAGGCGGCAATAGCTTTAGCCCTGTCCCAAAGGCCGACCCCCTCGATAATAATCTCCGATTTAAAGCGGCCATTCAAAATTTTGCCAACGGCCATGTTTCGCCACAGGCATCCAAAATTCTCCGACGCCACCCACCCGACTCCCCGGTAGAAATTGTCTGGACTCCGGCACACGCTGGCCTCGCTGGTAATGAGGCTGCCCACAATACGGCTCGAGGGCTCACAATCCGAGCCGGGGCAAGCCTCGAACCCTATCACGGAGCCAGATCCGCCAGAGACAGACTTCTTACGTACAAAGAAATAACCGTTCATTACCGCCTGACCGCCGTAGGTACCCCCCGGCTCACGTCAACCTTACTAATCCCTAAGAACACACGTGGCGTCTCCTTCAGACGAACACGTTCCCAATCCCGCTATACTCCACCGAATCCACCCTTCATTATACCCTTCCCCAGAATGCCCTGCATGTGGAGCCCTCGCCACCCTTCCCCACATCTTTTGGGGTGTTCTAAAGATCCCTTTCCCCTAATTTCCTCTGATGAGCAGTGGGAGGAGGCGCTGGGGAGCTCAGACCTAGAGGTACAAACCTCCTTGGTCACCAGAGCTGCCGATGTCGCCGCCCGGCACAAGCCAGCGGCCACAACCGCCCCTTGAGCCACATAAAGCTCAATAAAAATGTTTTCTCTCTCTTTTGAGCGCCTAGGGACAACGCCGAAGTAGGCGCAGCATTTCCCTGGGTCCCCCGAGTGAACGATTTGCGCTGTCAGTACCCAGCGTGTGTTTGTGTTGATTGCTACCAAATGAAGCTGCAGATGCGTGAATATACCGTGAATGCTAGTATTGGTGCGATCTCCCTATCCGACATACCCACTGCGACATTTCAAGAGAGACTTGCAGTCTGAGCTCAGCGTAGATCAGCCATGCCGGTCTCCGGCGTTTGCTGTCACAGACACGGAAGAGCGGAAAAGAGGGCATCTATGCGCTCATTTTCCCAGCAAGGTCAGTAACATCGTTATTTTATGTTTGTTGTAGTTTTTGTGTTTATACCACTGTACTGTGTACCCCAAAGCTGCGTGAATTCTTCTTGCTTACGTGGTCGCCTAGCTCGGCATTCTAGCTGTCATTCTCATTCCCGATCGTATCGTGATGTTAACGATTTTTGTATAATCTTGAATCAAATTTAGCGTGCGCTGCATGCTTGGGCGAGGAACACAGTGGAAAACGACAAACCAGACGTTGGGGCGCAAACAAACACCTGCTTCGTGTAGCCAACGTGCGTGTGGTTTGTCTTTTCCCAGTCGCTGTTTCTCGTCTCGCTGGATGTTTGAAGTGCAGTGCCTCGATCGTAAGTATGCATGTGTTTGATAGCGTTAATCTCGCGAGTATGCCGTGTGCACGCATCAGAGTTCTGCTCTTCGGGCAGTTAAGTTGCGTTGCGGGAGCGCATCGCCTCCTCTTTTTAGAGGCGGCGATGCGCTGGCACTCGGCTTCTTACAGGGAATTCCCTAGGAGGCGACGTGCGAGGCCACATCAAGCCTGCTCGCTGCAACAACAAATTCCCTAAATGTCCCTAACTGACAGTGGTTTCAGGAGCCAATCAAAACACGGAATAATTTCCTCCTTTTAGCCGCATGCATGCAACACCAGAGCGCCTAGGAGGAGGAAAAAAATCCTTGGGTCACGTGATCAAAACGTGACATCACTTGACCTGTTTTTGCGTGCCTAGGGACAATGCCGAAGTAGGCGCAGCATTTCCCTGGGTCCCCCCCCCGAGTGAACGATTTGCGGCGTCAGACAAACGCGTCACATAAGAACGTCGCTTGCGCCAATTGGCCAGAACTCCAAAGCGGCCGAGTGCAGTGCAGCTCAAACAAGCATAGTGCGCCCAGTACCAACAGCAGTGCACATAGGTACTACTTTCGTAACTTACACGGTTTATCCCACCAATTCTTACGATGTTTATCTACATTCTTACCATTCTACGACACCACTTTTAAGTGTGCGTGAAAAGTGGTGTCAGTATGATTTTAACGAAGCAATCTTTCGAATGAACCAAACGTGCTTTGCCAGCATGGCCCATCCCTTTAACGTGTGCGCAATCTGATACGTGGACGTTTTCGCTTCTTGCCTTCATCTGAAAAGCAGCCACAATGTCCTTGGGCTCAGCAGTACAACGCCTTAGCCACTGAGCCACCGTAGCGGGTCTCGTGCAAAGGATTACAGAAGCAGCAAACGTGAAAAAAGGCACACGTTGTATATTCCAGCGAACATGCCGAGCTGCAGTACAAAGCCAGATAAAGAAAGACAATCATCGAGACGAATTCGTTTTTGTTTTAATCCAGTATAAAATAAACAAAAAGAGCAAAGATCAGCTTTCAGGTTGTACTCTCCAGTTGGACCCGTATACATATAACAAGAACAAAACAAAAAAACACCCATTCAAGACACCGTGTTACACGAAACAAAACAGTAACCACTAAGTGCATTTGTGCTGTTAATCCCCACAAAGTAACAAAGAACACAGTCACCGGCCAGCAGTTGGCTCTCATCTTTCTCTCTCTCTCTCTCTTCTTTGGTCTGGCCACCGTTAGACCAAAGATGCCACCTAAAACCTGCCAACAATAAACTCCTAATTCCATTAGTCTTCCAGCAGATGCAAGCTTTTTACGCTCATTTATTGTAATTGGCATGACAACACGAGAAAGTAAGGTGTTTCAAAGCGTGGTACGTACGCAAGGAGTTGTTGCAGTGAAGTACACCTGGAAGCTACGTATTTTTGCCCTAATTACTGATCGCCATGATAACCAAACATGCCCACCTGCTTTCAAAACGATTCTTGCAAAGCAAAAAGCACTGTTGACCTTGCTACACGTGTTCCCAACAGGCATTACCTATTCCTGAACATAGTAATAAAGTATTTGATTTGATTTGCCATCTGCATTCAATTTTCAATTTTTGCATTTGCATGTTGAGTTGAAACACTAAAACACTAACAACCTTACCCTTAAATAACCAGGGGAGGTCCAAATCCAAATATTGAGTTATAATAACACTGATGACTACAATCAATCCGACACGATTTACCACAATCACAATCAGAACCCCGTCCGCCCAGACGAATAAGATGGAATAAGATGGGCTTGGGGCAACAAGAATTGGCAATTAGGCATTGCAGTGTTAGGCAGCAGTGCGATTCAAGAATAAAAAGCTTGATGAGCAGTCCGGCTTAAAGGTGAGCAGTCCGATAAAGAACACTCGAACGAGAAGCGCAAGTTCGAAAGAAGCACCAACCACCCAGAATAGGCACCTTTCCCTAAACTTCCCACCTATAACTTCCCACCAATAATATAGATCGCCAGCCCAAACTTGCCCCACAAGTCCTTGAAGTCAGCATCGTTGAACAAACCTGTCTGCGGTAAGGACAAACCTGGTGGCACATTTGCAAAAAGAATGCTTACTCGCCTATGCCGTTGCATGACACAGCGGTTTCACATTGCACAAACAAGCCCCAGAGTGTCAGCCTTACACAAGGCTTGAGATCTCCCATCTAAATCTACAACGTAACTGTCAGTTGTATGGCCTGACTTACAAATATAGCGCGAAGCAGCAGACTTAATTTCGGAACTTTCATTTTACACCTCTTTTTTGAATTCCCAAAATATTGGTGACCGGTCAGTTAAATGAGAACGGTGACGTCCAATACCGCGTTTGCACTTCGAGGAATCCTTAACAAGAATGCATTTCACCCAGCACTTCCTCGCACATGTTATAGAGGTGGCAGTGTCACTGGTCACATCTGTGAACTTCCTAAAACTATCATACGTAAGCAAGGCGCGGGGCGTCAATAGTTGCAACACCAATATTCGTCACTTGCGACCCCTTGCCATGTTCAGCTGCACACTATGTGTCCCATAGGGTATCATTTCACAGTAAAGTTTCCCGGAATGGGCACTCCTTTAAACCATTAATTCTGTTGTGCTACAACATCCTTTTGAAATCACCAACATTAGGCGTACCAAAACCACACTTTTTATGGTGACGGCATTCAAAGTAACACCTACCGTTCCCTCTCCCTCACCCTCTCATCAGATTCCATTCCAAACAAAAGAGAAAGATAATTATCACAGAAGTCTACACAAAAAGCGTGTACATAATGCTCGCAAAAAGTAGCGGGGGAAGCAAATAATAAAAGAGACTATGGAAATGTCACTAAAGTCTGTTCACACACAAGTTGGTCCGAACTAGTCTGAACCGGTTTTCCAGTCTGAACTAGCCTGAACCGGTTCATTCCGGTTTCTTGGTGCTTTCTGCAGCAGGGGCCAGGCTGCCAACAATCTTCAAGCTTCGAAGAACGTAGTAGATGGCGTACAGGCAACACCCGAAGCAAGGGGCGGTATTTCGAAGTCCCCGGTTGAACGTCCCTTTGCGTCCCCGTAGTAGATGGCGTACAGGCAACACCCGAAGCTGACCAGGGGCCGGATACCCGCGTACAATCACACCTTTTGAAAACGTCCCTTTGGCCGTGAGTAGGTTGTTGCAAATGCACGCTTGGGTTACGTTCCTTCCGGTTGTTTGCGTTGGAATAGGTTGACCTTGCAGGTTTGCCAAATGTCACTCCGGTTGTTTGCATTTTTGAAAGGGAAATCAGGGCTTGCCAAAAGGACAAAACTTGAACGGGAATGCAAAAGGGACAAAAACCAGGAACGTGCCGATACCGCCCCAGGACGTGCGAGAAGAGCGGATTACCCGCGGTGACAATCACACCAAAGGTGATCAGCGTACCGTTTGAAATGGACCAAAAAGACAACAAAGTGAATCAGTTGTAGTGTGAACTCACTAAATAGAACATTTTGTGAAAAATTCGTTCGCGGCGTGACAACGATACGGTAACGAAAAAAATCAAAGCCATTCCACTCAATGTAAAAGCTGTCAGAAGTGCAGCATGATTCGCCATAAGTGGGGCTGTAGCGCCGTTATCCGCTCACTGCTACCACCCAATGCAATTCAAATTTCCCGCCTTCGCAGTGCTCGCGCCCCCTGCCGGAAACAGCGGCAGCGGGAGTTCCGTTCTTTTTGTGCTTGCTTTTCCTCCCGCACGTGCAGGCATTGCACTGCCACTTTATTTCGCTTACTATCATAAAAACCAACCCAACGAGCGTTCCTAACTAAATGAACCTGGGCTCTGCCGGTTAATTATGTAGTTTGCCTCAAATGTACCTCCCGTTTTCTTTGCGCTAAGCAACGGGGAGATGTATGACACAGCGCCAGCGGTTTTCAAAGCCTCGGCGCGACTCCCTGATGACGGTACACCAGGCTCTATTTGGGTCCAGCCGGCGAGCTACGATGACAAGGTGAGCCCCTAAAGTGCTCTGCACTTAAAATCGATGGTGCCGAAAACCCTGTCGGCTAAGGTCACACGTATGTGCCGGCCTAACACGCCCTTTGGCTCGATGCATCATGTGGCTGCAATGGCTTAATTTTAGGCCTAGCATTTCGCTTTGAGGTTTAACATTGTTAACTGCTATCCACAGCTTGGCGTACTTGTTTGACGTTGCTTGGCACATGTTGTTATGCTCAACGTTAGGTTTACCTAACGTGAAAGTTGAATATAGGTCTAACGACATTCCCACATAATCAATCAAGGGGATTGGCCAATGATGATGACAGCTGCTGTAAGACGCTCATGCCGTTTCACCAATTTTCATTTGGCAATGTGAACACACCTATGCACACAAATAGTTTCACACATAACACGAAAAGCGCCCCTCTGAATTTTTAATTTTGATTAACCTTTCAACTGGTTGAGGGCCACAAACTTCAACAACCACCTTGCCACTAAGCTCCCTGCACTAGGTTCTACCGTGCAACATGGGACCGCTAAAACTGCTCTCAGTGGTATTTTTTTAAAGCGAACAAACATGTGAGAATGATGGAACAAAATTTTGCATGCGGACTGCTTTTCAGTCTCGCAATCTTGGTGGCCGTACACTCTCATGTGTGCTCCTTTCATCTTCGTAATAAATGCGTTTTCTCAACCACTTGTCACTCACTTTTCTTTGATTCGGCATGATGGATTACAAGGGCAATTCCTGCTTTCATTGCCGCACTCAAAGCGAGCAAACACCGGATGCTAAAGTCACGTTTACCTTGACGTACAGCCTTGAACTGAATGTTTATATACGTACAAAAGAATGTGCAATCGCATATTCAGGTAAGAATAAGAAATTGAAAAAAATATACTCCGAGAATTCTATGATTGGCTGTGTTGTAACCAAATGGAAAAGGAGCTAGATCGCTGATGTATTGTGAAGACACAAGGAAACTTACCGATCAAACAGAAGCTATGGGTGCAAAATTGGAATGCAGTTAAACCCTAAAGTCGCTGAACATGACATCAATTAATTTGCCGAACATACGGTCTGCAAAATCAGGGAAGTGTATGCTGCTGAGCTTTTAGAGAGATAGAGAGAGAGGGAACAAGGGGGGGGGGGGACAATTGGCCCAGCCTTAATAGAGTGAAGGGCGTGACGGATCATGAGGTGAACACGCACACCCCAGCCAGCCACGGAGAACGCCAATTCTGGGGATTCAGGGGTGTCAAGTGGGGCAATGGTCGAAAAAGTGTTGCATCATGGCGGCCATGGGTGCAGCACCCATGGCCACCATGATGCAACACTATTTCGACTGATGCCGTCAAGTGGCGCCAGCTTGCCTGCCGAAGTCATTCGTGATAGCCTTGTGTCTCAGCTCGTAGCTTCTCACTACACAGCTTCAAATGGCCGCTCGCCTTGTAGCCAACGAAGACGAAGAACGGAAAGTGACAAAAGAGGCACTAACATGATGTAGCCGTAGACAAGTCCTTGCCAGTAAAGGCTCTAATGCTTTCATCTTCAGAGCAGGCAAGCGCTGTTATGTGCCTCGAGGAATTTTTCTTCCACCTCCTCAACTAACGTACATTTGTTTTTTTTTTAGTTGCCCCTGCCACTCATCTGACCAGCAAGCACGCACGAAATTCAAGTGCAAAACGGTACCAAGTAGCACCCGCACAAGCCTTTGTTGCCCCCAAAGACTTCAAGTCGTGGGTTTTATGAACCAAAGCTGAGCTACACTTGGGCTGTGTTGTGCAGTAGCAGGAGAGGGCTACAAATTAACACAAAACCTCCCAAACATTTTAACATGCACCAGAATCGAGAACACAAAAGCGTTTCGACGCAAAATGCGTTTAGGCTAGTGGTTAGGCGAGATCGACAAGTAAAACGCTATGGGTTTTGCAACATCAGTGTGCATTTTTTGCGCCTAGAACAAACCTACTCTTCTGGCTGGCTGGCAATGTCATCTATCTACGGTACTCAATGGTTGAACGCAATTTATACTGAAATTGGGAAAGTGCCCGCCCTCTGATACCAGTGCAGTACATGAGGAATGTTGTGCAAAATGTCGCGACAGTGGAACGGCGTACTAGGTGGAGCGTGTTGAAATATGACCAATCAAACACCAAACCTATCAGCGTTTCTATGATGCTGCGCCATACAAATGCAGAGAATAAGCCAGGACATTCATCATCATAATCACCAGCCTATCTACGCCCACTTCAGGGCAAAGGCCTCTGTCATTATTCTCCAATTACCCCGGCCCTGTGCTGTGACCAATTTATCCCCGCAAACTTCATGATCTCATCCGTCCATCTAACTTTCTGCCGGCCCCTGCAACGCTTGCCTTCTCTAGGGATCCACTCTGTTGCCCTCAATGACCAATGGTTATCTTGCCTTCGGATTACATGCCCTGCCCACACCCATTTCTTCTTCTTAATTTCTACTAATATGTCTTTTACACGTATTTCTTCCCTGACTCACTCCGCCCTCTTCTTGTCCCTTAGTGTTACACCTATCACCTTCCGTTTCCATTGCGCGCTGAGTCGTCCTCAATTTAAGTTGAACCCTCTTAGTGAGCCTCCAAGTTTCTGCCCCATAGGTGAGTATCGGTAAGATGCAAGCCTGTCTACGCTTTCTTCTTAAGGGACAATTGGTAGGGCTGCCATTCCTTACCTGAGAATGCCAGCCGAATGCACCCACCCCATTCTTATCCTTCGAATTATCTCTGCCTCATGGTTAGGATCCAGGGTCACAACTTGGCCTAAGATGGCCTCGCCACCTATCTCAAACCACTGTGCTCTCCCGAGGTTATTGATCATTACTTTAGTTTTCAGGCCCACAGTTCTACTCTGTTTGTCCAGTGCGGTAAGCATGCTTTGCAATTCCTCCCCCGAGTTACTTAACAAGGCAACGTCATCAGCAAATCTGAGTTTACTCAGGTATTCTCCATTACCCCTTACTCCCACCTGTTCTGAATACTTCTTGTAAACATGCGGTGAATAACATTGGAGAGATTGTGTCTCCTTGTCTGACGCCCTTCCTTATAGGTATTTTACTGCTCTCCTTATGGAGGAATGATGGTAGCTGTGGACCCATTGTAGATATTCTCTAGTATTTTTACATGATGCTCATCTACCCCCTGGTTCCGTAATGCCTGAATGACTGCTGAGGTTTCCATTGAGTCAAATGCTTTCCCATAATCTATGAAGGCTATATATAGGGGTTCAGTATACTCTGCGCACTTCTCTATCACCTGATCGATCGTGTGAATATTAGAACATTAGAAAGTCGTTAATTTATATCAGCGGTAATATGAATCGCACATGAATGGTCATGAAGCTAAGAACTTAAGACCTTCAGAAGATGAACTAGCCCTCCAGCGAGCTGCTGAAAAAGACGCCCTGCGCATGAACAAGACCAGCCAACAAAAGCAGGAGAAGATGGAAAAGCAACAGAGGAGGAAGAAAGAGCGCCAAGACCCCTCTAGGTGTGCTGTGGGGTCCTTTTAGAAGTGAAAATGAGTACACAAACTTGGAAGGCCATTTTCTCAAAATGAACTTTTACCCTTTTGTGACTGCTTATCCCAGTGATATCTCAAGAAATGCTTGTCAGATTTGCATCCCGTTTTTTTTATTCTGTTCTTTAATAAATTTTCGAGGGCTCGAGGGCAAGACAAGCCCGTTTTCTGAAAATTTTTGTCTCTTGATTTTGTAAAAAATCAAAACAAAATCATGTTCGCATGTTTGATCAGCAACACTAATTTTATTGCAGTGCTAAAATTTTTCCGATGAAAAATTTAGAAAAAGGGCTCTGTCTTGCCCTGAGGTACATACTCAGGAATAACTATAATGAATTTCATAGTCGCAGCACGCTTGGCTAATTCTCCAGGACTGGGATAAGAAGCCCATACAAACCACCGTGGTATTCCCTCATAACTTGAGAACTAACCTCCGTAGCTCGATGAAACTTTGCACTTTTTTCTAATGTTGATGCTATAACAATGCACTGAAAATTTCATTCAGATAATTCAAGAAACAAAAAACTTAGCCTTCAAGAGTAGCCTCCCCCCTTAATAGAACTAAGTCCTATAGCACACAAGTTCACTCAGCTTTTCAGTGTGCGCTTAGCACACACACTGCTTTCCAGTCCCTGTTCGTGTGATCATGCTTCCTTCAAATATTTAGGCTTATTACTCAGGTACGAATGCAGGAAACACCTGGTAATGTTCCTCTGACCTTCAAGCAAGTGCCTTGTGTGCGATTTCCCTGCGCCAACGGAAGCGCTACCGAACACGCTTCCAATTCGCAACGGCAACAACTTCCACAATGAAAGCGCCTAGTTGCTTGCTAGTTCTTCCGAGGGAAGGGTTGTGAAGAAAGGAATGGGAGGAAAGATTAAGGACGCGTGTCATCGGAGAATGATACAAGAAGGCACTGCCTACATGAAGCTTCATTGACCATTCGCCTCCACAGCAGCACTGTGCCGATCAGCATCTGTGTTTTCACTTGGCGTGCAACTGTGTGTGCATTCACCATGCACTCTAGCCCAAAAACTGAGCTTTTGCTCATCAAACTTGCCTTAACCCTTTGTGGTCCGCTGTTGGCCCCTGTCCGGCAACGCAACACGGCCGTAGCGGTTCGTTGTTGGGCCAAGCCCGACGTAGGTGTTGAAGATTAAATTTCGCGGTTTTTCCCACTGCGATGCGCCCGCATTCTTATATACATGATGCACTATCTCTTGAGTGATAAGGAACATTGTTAAAATTTTCTTTCTTGGGTACAGCACAATGTTTAGCTCGGGTCTTCTTGATCACAGAGCGTTTTCAAGTGTGCACTGTTCGTTAAGAAACATGGCCGCTTTCTCACAGTGTGCGTTCTACATTGGTGCACTTAGCAAAAGTGATGATGACTTCCCTGAGGAAGAGAATAACGTGCTTCCGTCAAATAGTGATGACAGCGATTCGACAGATACGAGTGACAAAGACCACGACAGCAATGGAGACAGGACTGTGCAGATCGTTACTATGCGAGCTGCGCATTCTGTCAAATGACAGTGAAATGGTTGCGAAAGCTCCCTTTTTTTATTTCCTGGCTTCTAGGGGGTTTCCAATGTCAATAGTTTTATTTGAGGGCACACACAGCAGCCGAATCGTGGCAAGAAAGAGCAGCGACACCTGTAATACCGTGGCAACCTCATCCAACACCTTGTGGGTGGCCTGAGGGCTCGAGCCAAAAAGCAGGGCCTGTCTGCACGTATGGATTGCAAGGAAAGGCTATTTGGGACGAGCCATTTTACTCCACAAGCTCCCAGCAGGCCGAAGCAGCAAGGACTGGGCTGTTTGTAGTGGTAGAAAAAGAAAAGGAGGCAGGAGGGAAACTGTAATCTCCTGCAAAACCTGCAGTAACAGCCTTGGCCTGCACCCAGGAAGACGCTTCAAACGGTTTGACACGCTGCTCAAATATCGGTAAAGGAGTTGCAAGCAGAATGGATGAGAAAAAAAAATAAATATCCTGCGAGTTTTTCTTGCGCAGTTAATGGTATTCTTCGCGTCACCAGAAGCTGCCAAAATGGTTGCGAACTGTAACGACCGGAAAGTGCGTTGAAGTTCTGAACGGCAAAGGGTCAACTGTGTTCAACCACAGCGAAATTTATGGCTACGGTTGCATGTATGTGTCCTGTTTGAGACGCAAAACGACCACCATCTTACGCTTGAGAGAAATAAAAGTTGCTCGTAATTTCTCCCAAATTTCATGTCCCCTCTACGTCGTGTGCTAACAGGCTTCGCTGGTTATCCACCCACACACATTGGAAATGGATCCTAATTTTTTTTCTTCACCGTTATGGCCAGTCTTTCCCTACATTGTTGTGTTCCTCTTCCCTTGAAAAATGGCATCACCCCCCGACAAAAACAACAAACAACAAGGTCAGCCGCAGTAGGAACAACAGAAGTAAAAACCTTATCATCCCTCCCTAAAGAAAGTTGAGTGAAGTGTGAAAGCTTTCCAACCTCAAAAGTGTGTCAAAACTTTCGCTAAAAATATGTCCAACCTTCGTTGAAATTGGGTCCAATCGATCGTTACACCTCCAAAGACCCAAATCGCTAAAAAAAAATATATAATAATAATAAAAAAACATGCGACGATTTTTTGTGCGCTGAGTAAATGCATCTCCGAATGATCTAAATGTATATCGACATGTGGATTGTGAAACACAGGTATACCATTGTACTCCTTTTCATGATCGATGCATGTACTGTCTTATCGAGAACCCGATAAGACAGTACATGCCCGATTTTCCCGATTTTCAAGTAACCGCTTGACACAGTGGAAGCTTGGTTTCACGCACGCACCCTGTGTACAGAGATCTTATCAGAGCTTTTCGGTCGACCAACCGCTCTATGGGGAGATGCATTAGTTTTTTGAAAGGACGACATCGGTCCCACTAGAAAAGCTTTCGCTTTAAAGGGGGCACATGGGTCACCGAAAAATTGCCCCGAAAAAGCATTTTTTATGGTATCACTTTTTTCTTGATTTTTCCTGGTGACGGAAACACAAGCTCGGTGGTCGATGCGGGTCTCTTACTTTAACATCAGTAAAGCAAGCGTTACGGGACAAACCAACGAGGCCAGAAATACCTACCTTCAGATTGGGCAAGCCGTCTTCGAACCACTGCGGTGTGTTGACGGCGCGATCGGAAAGTTGCCACGCCAGCTTGACGGCCCTGGCGCGAATCGTGTACATCAGCCCGGCCCACGGCTCAAGACTTGCGCTTTATTACCGTGATTTGTCGCAACGGTGGGATCGATCCATCCATGGATCGGTCAAAAGCGACGAAATGCAGCCATGTCGACCGGACGAACGGTTGAGACCACGTGACCACGTACGTTAAAAAACATAAAAAAAGTGTTTCTGACAGCACCCATAGATGGCGCTATATGGGTAGTGCGTATAGCAATTTCCGGTGGGACTTCACTACGTAGTACATATAGCATCGTCCAGAAGAAAAGAAGGACGATGCTATATGTACTACGTAGTGAAGTCCCACCGGAAATTGCTATACGCACTACCCATATAGCGCCATCTATGAGGAGCTGTCAGAAACACTCCCGAGCTTGCTTGGTGGCGGGCTGACGCGACCTGCGCAACCTCCGTACGAACGGCAACGTACCTTTTCGGTCACGGAAAAGCTTGCGCTGCAGTCACGGGCGCGAAATAGATTATGGCTGCCCACAGGGACGTTTACGACGCGTTTGAGCTTTTAATCGAGGCAGGAACAGAAATTACGCGGGCAGCCGGTGCACAACATACGGTTAATACGGTGTTGATCAACATATCGTATGTTGGGTCGGGCTGGCCGCGTCATTTTTTGTTTATTTTATTTTTGAGTTTTGTGTAAGCAAGTATGTGTAGCCCGAAGCTGTTCATTCCTGGGTATTGCCAACTCTCTAAATAATATCCCACGGCGGCTTTATTCGCCTTAATAAGATTTATCAGGCGCCAGATTGCTCAGATCTCGCATGGTCTCTCATGGCTGCAGGGGGTACAATGTCTCGGGTTCGATTCCCGGCAGCCAAGGCTGCGTTGAATTTACGATGAAGGCGAAAAATTACTGCGTGTACCCGATGTTTCGATCAACACTAAAGATCTGGCCCTGAGTGAGATACGTGTCTACAACGCTGCCCCGTGCCTCTTAGCGCGTTGTGGTTTCGGCGGCGCACAAAACACCAGTTTTGGTTGACTACGCAGCAGTTAACTAAAGCATGTTCTACAGGAACTCCTGAGTACAAACGGGAGAACATGCACCTGTGTTCATATGTGTTTGTACACCTTGCCTCGAGCTGTTAAAGTTGGCTTTTCCGCATGTCACTTAAGCTGTGCAAGAAAGTCACCGGGGCTAAATGTGATAGTAAGAAACGCTTCTGATGTAAAGCAGCTCATCCATAGTGTTTAAGAAACGCTTAGGAAACATTCCTTTGCAATGTGACTTTTAAACGTTTCACACCCCTCTTTCCACTCGGCCTTCTTTTGGTAAATAAAGGCGCTTTCAACATGCAGACACAGGAAAAGGAAGATGTATAGAACTTTTTTCTTTCACGTGCATTATGTCACATGCTAGCAGTGCCATTTGTATACCACGTTTTACTTTGTGCATTGTAACAGTTTCTTACCAAGATCCAAAGACTCGCCTAGGAAATTTCACATCACGAATGGTAAAAAAAAATTATCTCTGTAAATTATGTGGAAGCAATGCCCATCTCTTCATTGTTGACACTTTCTAGTTTATCAGAGCTGCTGCAGCCAAGCGTCATGTTACATCTATAAACTAGAAAATACAGGAACTAGGCCATTTCTAAGCAGACGGAATTATATTGATTATCATCTGCGTTGTTTGAATTGTATGTTTTCCAACTGGCAGGGCAACTGCTATTATTTCTATGCACATAAGATGCCCATGATTTTGCTCCAGTATGTGACTCTTAGGTGGTTACATGCTGATAAAAGAATTCTGTGCTATCTTCATTCATACACTGCAACTCGTCCGTGCTCATGGTGAGCATGCAGGGTGCACGTGTGACGCTTAGCATGGTAAACGTCAGGCGACGTCTGCTCAGTTGTAATGAGAATATGTCTACTCCAGAATGTTTAAATAACTGAACCAATCGTGAAAAACAGTCAACTCAAAACAACCTGAAAAACATAGAAGCACCCTCCACCCTAAAAGAAAAAGAAGACAAGAAACGAGTTAAGTATTTCACATTATTTTCAGGTTATCCAAAAATAAGTCTCCATGAAGAAGGTCCAAGAAAGGCTGTTGTTTCTTACACTTTCAAGAAGACATCAACACTGCCATTGTTTTACAATATAAAGTAAATTTTTATTACACCATATCCTCAGCTTCAGTTGGTGTTGTCCTTTCTGGGTGACCTGTAAAACCAAAGGTGCAATATAATTAGCAATACGGCTGTGTTCCTTCTATACATGATAGAAAAAGAGCAAAAAAATATACATGGCAAAACCCAGGACCTTCTTCATTTTGTGTTATTTTTTGTTCTACTGGCCCAATTTCAATTCTTGAAACCAACTTTCGTGAAAAACCTATTGAGCATGATTTTCCATACCAACTCTTATTACATGAAATGGCTGCACAATACTTTTTGCCTGAATGTAAATGTGGCTAAGAAATTTCTTCATTATTATTTTGAAACAGCCAGTTTTTATTGCCAGTCACAGGAAATTGGGGCAGATGGTGCAGAACTGTATGCGACCACACAGTGTGAAGTGGTGTCCAATTTTTTTGCAAATCACTTGTTAGCCCAACTGGAACCACACCACATACAGAAGCTGTCGTAGTCTTTGACACAGCCTTATGAATTGACGTGAACCTTTTTCCTTCGCAGTTAGAACTGATATCCTTTTTTTGCTGCCTGGTGCTGTTTACAGTAAGAACTACATTTTTTTAGGAAAAATTAATTGCCACCCAAAGAAAACCACTTCTGATTCAAAATAGCAATGTACAAGATTAGAATCATACTGCAGAATGGGAACGTATACATGTTGCCCCCCCCCCCCCCCCCCCCCCCAGCTACCCCAGCACTTGCACCTTCCCCCATGCCCTCTGCCTCTCCCTTCGTGAAACTGGATTTGCCGGCCCCCTCAAGATAAAATCCTGCTGACGCCCATGCATAAGGAACCAATAAAGTGTGCCGCTGGCCGAATTGGTTCTCAATGCATAAATACGTACGAGACTGATTCAAAGAGAAACGATAAGAAAAATGGCACGGGTGCCTTCATGGTCTGTTCTACAACTGTCACTACAACTTGGAACGATGTTTTGGCCTTGAGAAAGGTATACGCCTCCACTAGGAAGCGGATCCAAGCATCAGCACTGACTCCCCCCCATCTATCATTACTAATGGCTTCACACTTGTTGATTAAAAAAGTGCTTGTCCTTATGCGTCATTCCACTTGTAACAATGCATGCAACGACATTTAACAAGGCGAGGGGAAACGCGCTGAAAGCCTACAATACGCGTTCGCACGCGTTCAGTTGCACGGGCCGGCTCGCGACAACGCGTGCATCGGCTGGAAAGGCTGGTGACGGAAACACAAGCTCGGTGGTCGATGCGGGTCTCTTACTTTAACATCAGTAAAGCAAGCGTTACGGGACAAACCAACGAGGCCAGAAATACCTACCTTCAGATTGGGCAAGCCGTCTTCGAACCACTGCGGTGTGTTGACGGCGCGATCGGAAAGTTGCCCACGCCAGCTTGACGGCCCTGGCGCGAATCGTGTACATCAGCCCGGCCCACGGCTCAAGACTTGCGCTTTATTACCGTGATTTGTCGCAACGGTGGGATCGATCCATCCATGGACCGGTCAAAAGCGACGAAATGCAGCCATGTCGACCGGACGAACGGTTGAGACCACGTGACCACGTACGTTAAAAAACATAAAAAAAGTGTTTCTGACAGCACCCATAGATGGCGCTATATGGGTAGTGCGTATAGCAATTTCCGGTGGGACTTCACTACGTAGTACATATAGCATCGTCCTTAGAAGAAAGCGAGAATGTGTTTCGTTGCTTGGGCGCCACTTAGAAGTACTGTACATGGTGTCAGCTCGTATCCGCATTTCTGCTACGCCTGACTTAGTTATTCTCGACGTGGAGCACACAAATCAACCTGAGTTCGGATACGAACCCCAAACTTCTAGTATTTCACAAAATATGAAATAAAATTTAAATTTAATTTAATTGTTTCGCCTCAATCGTCGGCTTTGTTACCATACATATATTTATTACAATTAAGCCTTCTTTTAGCCAAGCTCGGCCAGCGCAGCTTGCTCTAATATTTTTACTGCCTGTTTTCTCCTTCATCTTGAGGAAATGACAAGCTCGTTGCTTTTCTTTTTGCTTTTATTGAGCGTATTCCTGCAAAAACACAAAGGCGGGATTCCGCGGTCACCGCATATGCCTCAGTGTGCACCTCATCCCTAGCAGAGATGGGTAAATAATACTTGGCAGAAGCGCTGCCACGGTAAAGACTCGTCAGCTTTAGCATTAGCCGCTCATCTCTCGGCATGCAGAGTAAACCAGCAGCAGCGTAGTTGTCAACGGCGCAGCCTAAACATCACCTCAAAAACTTTGTACTCGAGCCTCATCCTGTTCCTGTGGCGTAATCGGTTCAGCGTCCGTCTCCTGACGCTGGGGACCGGAGTTCGAATCCCGCAGGGAACGGTGTTTTTCTTTTCACAGCTACCGCAGAAGCTGACCTTTGCAGTCCGCTTAGGTCATTCGTGACGTTGTCCGGCACGTTATCAAACATTTACCCTCAGGAAAGGGATGTTCATTCTCTGAAGTGCCTTGCCACCACTTCAACAGATGGAGCTAGCCGCCACGTGAACTCGAGGCGAAAGTAGCACTGAAAAAGGGCGCGTACGTTGCCTAGCCTTTCGCGCTCGTTCACAGCTGGTGCCCGTGAATACCGATGATGGTGTGTGGCAGCCGAGCGCTTTCCCATGAGACGTCGGCGTGCAGGGCGGCAGGTTTACGATGCACTCTGCGGTCTCGACGTCTTCACAATATTGACGATGTCGTCGTTCATCCCGG
This sequence comes from Haemaphysalis longicornis, assembly GCA_013339765.2. Taxonomy (NCBI): domain Eukaryota; kingdom Metazoa; phylum Arthropoda; class Arachnida; order Ixodida; family Ixodidae; genus Haemaphysalis; species Haemaphysalis longicornis. The sequence continues at coordinate 5,232 of JABSTR010000040.1, read as the reverse complement.
GGCTAACACCGGCTAACACCGGAGATTCGCCGTACCACGGCCTGCTCCGCGTCCGACAGTTTGTCCGCCGTTGTTTGGCACCTGAGCCCGGAGATTCCGAAATGGCAGACAACGGAGGGTCGGAGAAATGTATTTTCTCCGTCGACGAAGGGAAAAAAAAAACCTACCTACCTCATCTTCTAATGATGAAGATCAGATCACAAGAATATTTCATATGTTATACAATTCCACAGCGATGTTTCCCGCTTTGCGCCGATTTACTGCAGCGATTGTCAAGAAGTCTCGCTCGACACACGAAGTAGACGAAAGCATACGAAATGTCCGGAAACAAAAACTACCCGCAACCTCTCGGCCGGTTGACGTGTCGGCGAAACGCCAGACAGTTACCGGTACCCGCAACCAGTGCAGCCAATGTGGCTGCAACACCAGCCCCTGTCATGGAACAGTCGTGGAAAAACTCAGGCGTGGAAAGACCGCCCAAGACCTCATCGAAATCGTCTGCGAAATTCTGACAGGGATCTTCCCGGGTGAAGACATACATCATGTTGGTCTATTTACAAAAAGTGACGATGGCTACCCGCACTGCACAACGGCTAAAAATACTGCCATTGGTGAAGTCGATGATCACGGCCACTTCACGAGCCACACGGCAGCACTATGGCGCCAGTTTCTGAGCCTGAGCGGCCCCATTGCAATGATTGATAATGATAATCCCATCGTTCACAAGTACAACGAGACACCAGTGGGATCCGGATCATCACATTGGTACCGCGTCAGTGATTACGCGGCTATGATAATAGTCGTTTCTTCGATTCCGGCCTTTAGTCACCAGCAAGAAAAAAGCGTGCACGACGTTATAAAGGAATTCGCCCATCGGCTCCGCCAGCTAGAAGTGGAGAAATGGGCGCGTATCGGAGTTGTGAACTCCAAAAGCATGCTGCTCACAAGCAGTGCCTATGAAGTTCAAAGCGCTTCTGTCTGCATCACAGCTCTAACGTCAAGCTCTCCAGTTTGCGTTGCCTTTATGGACATTGATTACTTTAAGGATCTCAACAGCAAACTGACACACCTGGAAGCAGATAAGGTTCTTCGTGCGGTAGGACAGATGATCAAAGAAACTGTTTCAAATTGTACGAGGCCGGAGAGTGTAGTTGTGGGCCATATCGGAGGGGACGAGTTTATGTTTACCATAATTGGAAACAGAAAATTTGCCAAATCTCTCATGTTGGACGTTTTGAGCCGCTTTGCGAACCTCCTTCCCGAATTCAGCAAACCAGAAGTTAAGAAAGAGTTCATGAAAATTAAGAATGCGCGCCGTTTTAGCGCGTCTGTTGGCATTGCCATGTGGGAAGGGGATGCTGATGCAACTGCAGCAGAAGAATTTACTCTTGTGGAAGAAATGAAACAACTTAAGGATGCAATTGAAGAGATCCGCTTTAGAGCGAATAAAACCCTCCTAAAAGCCAAGGAGTACAGGCAAGAGAGATCGGGAAGAAATGTGATGTTCTACGATGAAATTGAAGAATAAACAGGTAATATAGATGCGTATGCGCATGCGAATACCACATGCGAGTATTCTTGCACACACGAACAGCCGTGGCACATGGGGCGCTTCCAGGCAGTGGCGCTGTGGTGCTTCCGTTCGAAGACTCGACTACAATGGTGACAACGACTGGAATTGGGTTGGGCCTCGTGAGAAGGCAGTACCGCTTCGGCGCGCGCAACTGGAGAGATCGAGATTTGCGCAGGCGCGGAAATGACTGCGCTGCGGAGGATATGACTGCCGTCCCTGCCTGTTGGTTGTGGGCCTGCTCACTACGGCATGCCAAGGAATGAGGCACGCATGCGGTTGCGTGAAAGAACTCTTTACTTACATCCTCCGCCTCGCTGTCACACACACCAAAACTCCTCCTACAGTCCCGAACCCGAGCCCCCCCAGCAGCGCGTTTCTCCCCACACCGCTGCCCGCTGCTCCGCGTCCACCAGCGCTATATCCCTCGGGCGCCGGCGTCCCCAGCTCCTGCGGCCGGTGGGCGCTCGGCCGGCGGGGACTGGGGAGGGTCGCAGCGAGGGGCGCCGAAGAGCTCCGAGCAACAGACTCCAGTCCAGAAGTCATCGTGCCAAGGTGCGCCCCCACAAGGTGCGTCGAGCGAGGACGGGCTACGAACTTCAAAGCGTTGTTCTACAGAGCGACCGGCTCATCCAATTCGAGTCGCGGCCGTCCAGCATACACCTGCAGCGCCGGGACTCAACAACTACGACTACTCAAGCAACTGTTATTTTGAGAATAAATGTTCTTGGATAAAGTTTGCGTAGGTTGTCTTTGTTTCTTGCATGCCTCCAAGGACGGCGCCGAAGATAGGGCAGCCGCTTGTGGAGGATTGTCCGAGTCCTCTAAACTCTACACAGAATGGCCTTCTAAAGATAAGTGCCAACCTCTATCTGCCCAGCAGGCTCGAACGTGCTCGACCAGCACAAAAATCTGCACTCCTAAAGAAGAAAACGCCGCCAGGCAGATTTCGTTAATAATTTTGTGACACTTGCGCTAAGCTTAGGGAACACAACCCGGCTTGAAGTTTATTCAGTAAAGCATCAATAAAGCCAAGGCTTTCTTTGTGGGAGTTAAATCGTTTTGTCAAAAAAATTAATGCATTATAGATCATAGTGATTGGAGGCCACATATGGTCGCGCGAGAAGCTCTAATAATAATATCTCGGAACACACGACCCGTTCGTGAGGCCGCGGGCTGCGTGAAATGAATTGCCCGGACGCTCACACGCGAAAGGGAGAAAAGGAGGAGTGCGAGTGGGAAAGGCGAAGGGCGCTTGGCTTTTCCGCCGTTGTGCACAGAGATGGGCAAAACGGCTCACTTCAGTGAGCGGCTCAGAACGGCTCAGTTCACTGACTTTGGTGAACCGGTTCATTTGAACGGTTCAGCGGTTCATTTAGGTTTGTAACCTGTGTTAAGCATGCATAATCTAAATTATTACTCAATTGTTATTGAGTCATTTATTTTGTAACAACATCCGCTGTATTTGTGCTGAAAAGAATTGGCCTCACCATCATTACAAAAGTTTTTATGTGTCAGTGGTATTTCAGAATCACTCTCGTTCGATATATAAAGAAAGAAAGAAGAAAATGCAACTTTTTGTCAAGTTGACTAGTTCACAAAAGTGTCGTGCAAGTGGAGCGTGCAGTTGCGCCAGTTCTTTCAGTGCGAGGGCAGCCGTACACTAGCGCTTTCCGTGCAGCGGTTCGAGGGCAAAAGTGCACAAACGTCGTCTGCTGAAATACGTGTTTGCGCACTCGCGTGTTTCTTTTTTTATGAGGGTCTCCTCGATTGGGCTGCACTTGTGCACTAGTTCACAAAATTGTCGTGCAAGTGCAGCGCCAGTTCTTTTAGTGCGAGTGCAGCCGTACATAGCGCTTTCCGTGCAGCGGTTCGAGGGCAAAAGTGCACAAACGTCGTCTGCTGAAATCCGTGTTTGCGCGCTCGCATTTTTTTTTTTTATGGCGTCATTTCGCACTCACCTCACCTTGTTTTCGTACACAAATGCACTATATAGATATACTATCTTGTTGCACGTGACAACCATTCTCGTCTAAAACGGGAAACGCTGTCGTTTCTACTCCGTTTACTGACACAATTCATGTTGGAGCCGCCTGCTGCGGTGCGCACCAAAAAAAATCACGCCATATCCACGGAATGAATGATGATAAGTGGGGCGAAGCTCGAGAGGGGGAGATCATCGAAACCGTAACTCTCCCGTGAAGTTCGCCCATTACATCATTAAGAAAGACGTAAGACTGTGTGCGTACATTGTACAAATCAACTTTTATTTTCGGAGTCAATGCTCCCAGGCCCAGACCTGGTGAAAGACCCCGCGCCATCGAGGACTACCCCGCACCTCCACCACAATTTGTCACGTAGGATGGGACACAACGGTAAAGAAAGAACTTTTATAGGAAACGAGCAAAGGTCCTTGCGTCTCGTTCGATCTCCGAGAACGACTGCCTGCGTTCGTGGCGTGATCTCTTGCGTGATCTCCCCCTCGTAGTGCACGTGCGCTCGCGCCTCCGTTGGCGAACACAGACAAGCTCGCGCTCCCGGTGCCGAGTTTGCGCAGCCGGTTGCAGCCGGTTCTTGCGCGTGCAACGCGGCCCACTTTGCGACATCTCCGAAAGCATGCGGCGGTCACGTACCACGAGACACAAGGGATGGACAGACCGAATGTTCACTGATGATTGACAGTGCTGGCATTTTAAGAGTTCAGGGAAGACCACAACATAGCCAACTTTGGTGTGGCTTAAAGCAAACAACTATAACAAAAGCGTAAATGGGCATTTGAAAAGGTTTATGATAGAAACCATTTTGTGAACCTGGTGTGTAAACACTACTCACAGGAATATGCCATGACTGCATGATTACATTACAATAACCATGTGCTTCATTAGTAAAGGTACTTTTTCGGATAGTGGTGCCTATACGCGGCATGCGTAAACAAGCAACAGCTGCAAGTGAAATATGACCACGAAAACTAGTCCCAAACGGAAACATCTCGCATGAAGCACACGTCATGTAACCAGGCAGTGCTGAACGCGAAAAAAAAGCACAGCCTTGACACACACGCAGTTGCTGCACAAAGCACACTTGCCACCACATCACGCGGCCACTATAGAATAGGCGAACTAGCGGAGCACTCACGACGCTGGTTTGGGAACGCTGCAGTCCACCAGCGGCACTAAGCACTGGGAACACCCTCCCAATTCAAAACGCAGAAACACCGCCACACATCGCAACAACTGCGCAGATATACAACGGAAAGTTATGTAAAGGTGCCCCCCTCGGATGCGATGTGTTTTCTTGCAGTATCGGAGCTAGCGGCGCCGCAGCTTCACAGACACACATTCAACTCCAGGAGAACTGCGACGTACCACACACGGCTGATCGCGAGAGCCGAACTTCGACACATCAAACACATAACAGCAGGGCGTACACACTTGCTATGAAAAACTTGCACTGTACACAAGCGCTGACCGCCACTGCGCGTTGCTTTCACTAACAGTGACCGTATTTTGAACGTTATTGATGATCCAAGCGCGGAGACAGACCTTGACAGCTCGGAGCGCGCGAGAGCGGGGCCACGATGAATTTGGACTTATCGGTCGTCTCGCGCTAGCGATGAGCGCGACGAGCGTATCTCTACACACTTGATAGAGAACGAAAACACG
>JABSTR010000039.1:0-30260 GCA_013339765.2 Haemaphysalis longicornis | reverse complement strand
TTATATTTTCTTTATTTTTGGTTTTCCAAAATTCTGTCCAGCCACGTATCGCCATCTACGCTATGTTAAACCTGGATATAACGAAGTTGACAAGAATTCACAATTTTTCGTTACATCCAGGTTTTCGTAATGAAGTAGAAACGTAACCAAAGTGCTGCACATAGTGACGGGGAACTCACCCTTTACGATTTATTTGACGCTGAAAAACTGCGTGATTGCTCCTACTGTTTTGCCACAAACTTCGTCACTACACGGCACCCCAAAGAAGTAAGGTCACTTACCCCCGTATTCGCAAACGTAACTTAAGTATCACTTATGCCTTTTGACACTTTTTGGTGCCTTAGCCCGTTTGAAGGACCAAATTTATGCGGAAAGGGTGCCTCTTCACGAACTTGATGCTCTTTTCCGCACTCAAAATCTTTGAGAGGGTGCTAGCTGGGATACTGTGCCGAGCGGCGACGCTCTTCTTTCTTGCCCGCGGGTACGGCATTTAAAACTGCGATGTTGTCTAGAAAAGACGAAACTTTTCGTTTCTTGGCAAGGTAACTCATCACCGACAAAACGACACCACAGATAGCAGTGGAGGCGCGACTACACGCCGTCAGTCAGGCCTACCACAGAACGGACACCGCATACCGGACACTGAAAACGCACGGTAGTTTGAGGTGCGGGCGAAGTTCTTTAAATTAGTGCCTTTCTCCAGCCGATGTTTCAGAAAAAGTGCAAAAGACAATGCCTGATCAGCGTGGCGAATTCGTTAGATCAAGTTTAGCCGTCGCGACGCTTTCGTTACATAGAAGTCGCAAACACATAGAGGTCGCAAATGGTGCTGGCAATGGCGAATTGAAAAACTTCGTTAAATCGAGCAATTCGTTACATAGAGGTTCGTTACATCCAGGTTTAACTAGTATAATGATTAAAGGTTGTTACGAATCGGCCCGCCACCAATACTTTCCCGCATCACTCCTCGGCTGTGCGGCGAAGCCACTGCGTGCGCCTTGAAAACAGGTCACCTGTTGTCGGTGAATCATACTTTCACGTCGAGACGCGCCCAAGGACACAGAAGCCCCGCGATCGCAGCGGAGGCCTCCTCTCTCCCCTCTCTCTCGGACTCAACTAGCGCCGATGCTACCGACAGCTCACGAACTCTGGAAAGAGTGTGTGTGTGTTGTGACGTTCGTAGCGTGCGCAAATGTAGAGGGAACGCTGTTTGACCGTTGCGCTTTTGGGTATAAATAGAGTTCCGCAAGCGCTTTAAATAACCCATTCCAATTTGAGCAGTGAATCATTGCTGCCACTCAGCTCGAGTCTTGTACTGTTAACTCTCCCGTCGGGGCATTGTTCTTAGGCTTCGCCTCACGACTCGCTATGAAGTAAACAGTTACGTTAGCCTACGGCTTCTGGACTTCTTCACGGCTGGCAACAGCGGCTGGCCGCTCGTCACACCCGCTACCACACGTATGCCGGAGGCGACAGAGCTCGGCTCGGTCGGCCTCCCTGGTCGCAACAACTGGTGTCAGCGCTGGGATGACACGGTCGCAACAAAGTGCAACTTCCCCAAATATGCATATTTGTGGAAATGCAGGGCGTTATACGGTTCGCAATTTCGCCATTTTTTATTTCGTATTTGAGCGTTCTTTTGCCGAATTTTTTGTTTACTTTTCGGTTTTTGCGAGAGCTATATGAGTGGGCACGGCTTGCGGTTCGGTTTTGCGGCTCGGTTTCGTGAGAGATATCAGTGGGCACGGCGGGCCCTGCGCAGACATGTGGCATAAAGCGCCGTTCTTCTACTTCGTACAGGCTTGCTGCTTGGTTTCGCCGGAGCATCTTCATCATTGGACAGCGCCCGTGGTTGGCACGTACTGTTCGGAGTCGCCCTGGTTATTGCCTGGTCACAGCAGCGTTCAGCTGGTCCACGTGCTTCCGGCAGCTCCCCTATCCGGCCACGTGACATCAAGGGAATCGCCTATAAAGGATCGACCCAACAACTTCACCTTCAGTGGGCACAGCGGACCTTGCGCAGACATGTGGCATAAAGCGCCGTTCTTCTACTTTGTACAGGTTGGTGCTTGTTACCTACATGTAGAAGTGATTGCCGTGGTCTCGTGGTCCTGCCGTGCCCCCAGCAGTGTCTTTGCAATATTTATGATGCGTACTGTGTGTGCTTGTTGGTGTTGTGCGGGGATGTCAACGTGAATCCTGGCCTAAGGTGAGGAACTCTTGGAATCACTCCTCTCGGGCCAAAATAACATCACTTCGGAAATCGCAGCACTTAGAGCTCAACAGGACGACATGCAAAAGCTTATGAGTGAGTGGGCCTTGCGTTTCGCGGAAATTGAAAAACGGGCAGCTCGGGTAGATAATTTGGAAAAGACAATCGTTTCCCTCCAGGCCAAAATAACTGACCTCGAAGACAGAAGCAGACGCCCAAACTTGGTCGTTTTTGGAGTGAACGAGGATCCAGCAGAAACCGAGCCCGATTTGAAACGCAAAGTACTGACTGAAATCTTTGACGAAAAGCTAAATGTCTCTTGCAGGTCCGTTGGCAGGATACATAGGATTGGAAAGCCCGGAAAACAAAGACCAGTGATTATATTCTTTCAGGATTTCAACGAAAAAGAGCAATTTTTGATGAACGCTAATAAACTGAAGGGTACCAAGGTGTCTATCCAAAATGATTACTCGAAAGAAACACTGCGCAAACGCAAGCTGCTGTTGGAGAGCGCAAAAAATGAAAAACTGCAGGGAAAGAAAGTAGCCCTTGTACACGACAAACTTCGAGTAGACAAGGAAAAATTCGCATGGGATGATACCACAAACTCTCGAATTAAACTCGGCGCTTCTCAGAACAGCCAAGTCAGCGCATGACCAAGTTCCCCTGAGGATAAGCAGCTCCGACTTTTAAACATAAACGCTCGCAGTGCTGCAAATAAATCGGAACAACTTGAAGCTATCATATTGGGCCATAACTCACATGTTGTAGTTATTACAGAGACATGGTTACGGGGTCATATCGAGGACGACGCTGTTTTCCCCCCTTCTTATCAAGTGTTCCGCCATGATAGAACGCTATGGCGGCGCGGTGTGTTGCAGTTCTGGTAAACCATAGAAATACTTCTACTGCTTTGCATCAGATAAGTAATCATGAGAGCCTTAATTTGAAAGCATCTTGTTGCGGGCGATGTTTTCTTATTTTGGCAGTTTATCGTACACACCCGATTCCCCACCTGAATACTTGAAAGCTTTGTATGACCATATGATGACATTCGGCATGACAGATTTTTCTGGTAGGCGATTTTAACTTAACTGGCGTTGATTGGGGAAATCCTATTTACAGTCAAGGATTAAGCCCTCACGGGTCTTACCTTTTTGATATGATATTAAGCCATCACATGCACCAAATCCTAAAGCAACCAACACGTGTTTCCGGGTCAAGCAACTCGATGCTTGACCTAGTTTTCCTGAGCCGTATCATCGAAAATGTTACCGTGAATGTTAAAAGTGGCATTTCTGACCATTTAATGGTGGAGTTTTCCTGTGTTTTTGAAAATATACACTCCCGAGGCCTCGGCCCAAATATTTCTCAAAAACTTCGATGGTGCAGGATCAAAGTGTGTTAGAACATCTGGATCTTTCCCTCGGCAGGTTTTCTGGTTTCGATGCCGTCGAATTATGGGACAAATTCAAAACATTTGCTTATACTGCCTTGACAATTTCATCCCAAACAAAATAAGGCATGTACGCAAAACAACTCCCTGGATAACGCGTGAAATTTTACATATCAAAAGGAAAATCAAAAGGCTACAACGAGCCGTGCCAACCAAATCGCTCTTAATTCTGCAGTCGCAAACTCAAAGCGCCTGTACTTTGAAAATACTTTGCCAAACTTTATCAGGAATGCCCCACAGAAATTTTGGCGCTTCCTGTCCAGTAAAAAAAAAGCCCATAAAACAACTTAGCCACGGCGGCATGAATTGTTGAACCTCTCCATATTGCTGAACATTTAATGCTTATTTCCAAAGTGTTTTTTTTCTAACTCGAGCGATCCCATGCCTACAATCCATGTCCCTTCAGCTCCCGATGATGACCTTATATCTTTACCTGGTGTTGTTTCGTTGCTTCTTAACGCTTAAACAAAATATTCCCCAGGCCCATATCAAATTGCCCAACACTTTTCTCCGTCGTTATGCCGAGATGTTGGCTCAATTTCTGGTTTGTAATTTTTCGCGCATCTCTTTCAACCGGAATTGTACTCCTGACTGGAAAATAGCCCGCTTGGTACCCGTCTTTAAAAAAATACACCTTTTCGTGGGGAACCCTGATGAGGATGCGAAGCATCGTGGCGGTTCCGTGTGGTTCCATTGTGTTGCCGTTATGTTGAGTGATTGTTTTTACTAGTGCCAGAGGGAATTCCGCGTCCGGGTCCACACCGGTGGCAAAGGCACGCAAGTGCTGTTGTGTTACGGTGAGTAGGCGGTGGTTTCGAGGCGCCGAAACTCGTCCATCATGTTCTTGTCGATGTGGTAGAATCGGTAGTCTCGTCAGCTTTGGTGCGGTAAAGGTTGTTGACATGGTGCACCGGCTGGGAGCAATGTACACGCCCTCCTCTTCGCAGCTTTGTCTTTCTCGTTCTTCTTCTTCTTCGGCGGTTCCCCTACGGGAAGATGACGACGGTGGTTGAACGCGAAACTATGTCGTGATGGATTCTTCGGTTGGCCAATCCCTAGGGGCATCCTGCCACAATCAGCATCAGAGGCGCTGCGGACGGGGCTGGTTGAGCTGCAAGGCGCGTGGCGCTTTCCGCCACAGCTTTCCCACGGGAAATTCAGCATCCCCCTCTAAAGTTTTCAGTTCGTCGTTTCCGTTGACGTTCAGCTTCGCGTGCCTTCGTTGTATCAGTAGCTTCTTGACGTAGTTTGAATGAGTCAAGGACATAAGGCGCGTTCGTAGCACTTGCTCCTGTCCCGGATGTGTAGCGTAGTGGGAAGAGCACCGCGTACCTCCGTTGCGGCCAGAGAGTCGTGGGATCGAAACGGGCGCCGCTAACTATTTCTTTTTTTATAGTGTAGTATCGCGGAGCTGTGGGTGTAAGGAGGAGAGTTGCGCATGCGCAGTGAGCGTGTGGACGGAGCCGACAGAGGACCAGGCGAGCCTAAGAAATGCTCCGCATTTAAAAGGTGACCCTGCATGCCCTAATAATTACAGGCCAATTTCAATGACGTCATCGTGTTGTAAACTTCATGAGCGTATCATAGCTAACTACATTCACAAATTTTTACATGACCGTAGTTTGCTTTTTCGGTTCAACATGGTTTTAAAAAGGTTTCTCTACAGTAACGCAATTAACATCGGTTGTTCACAGTTTTGCCGCTATTCTTGACAAATCGGGACAGGTAAATGCTATTTTTCTAGATTTCTCCAAAGGCTTTTAATGTTGTTTCTCATGTTCACCTTATCAATAAATTACAATCAACTGGTCTTCCTGCAGTTATAATTAACTGGATATCTTCGTACCTGAGTAACCGCAAGCAATTCATTCGCACTGATAATGACTGTTCACAATTTTTCCCCATGTCACCTGGTGTTTCGAAAGGAAGTGTCTTAGGTCCTTTGTTGTTTCTGATATATGTTAGCGATATTGTGGATGTAATTACCGGCCCATGTTCAACTAAGGCTGTTTGCAGATGATTGTGTATTATGTAATGAAATAACATGCCGCGAAGACCAATCAGTATTGAATTCCAGTCTTTGTAACATATATGACAGGTGTACTAAGTGGAACATGAAGCTAAATGCTGACAAATCAGTTTTCATGAAATAAAAATTTCTTTATCCTTCCCTTATAACCTTTCAGGACAACCTTTGAACGAAGTTCCTGAATATAACTACTGGGTCTTACCATAACAAACACTTTAAGTTGGAACAAACACTTTTCAAACATCTGTGCGTCATCTTTTTGTCAACTGAGTCTTTTAAGACAAGCTCAAACATGCTCCTGCAAGTGTTAGAATGCTAGCCTATATATACATCTATTGTAAGACATAAATTGGAGTATGCATGCATAATCTGGACCCTTACACAAAAACTAACATTCATGCACTTGAGATGATTCAGCGTAAAGCTGTTCGGTTCATTTACTCGAAATACCGTTCGAGCGATTCACCAACCCAACCCATGAGACCATAACATCCCAACCTTAGAATTCAGACGGAAAATCCAACGATTAAAATTTCTTTATCTTCTCAAGAATAATATATTGTCAATGAGACCAGAACAATACATCCAACCATTCACCGCTCGCAGAACACGAAACCGGCACGCTGACTCCCTTACGCCCATAAATGCTAGAACTAATATTTTCAAAGTCTCCTTCTTCCCGCGCTTTCCCTGTAACTAAACGAATGGAATCAATTACCAGCATCATTCGTAAATAGCAGAGACTCAATTGATCATAATATTGCACCTTCAAAGAAATCAAGAACACGCTATTAGATGGCCAAAAAGAACGCCTCCTCAAAACCAGAACGGGCAGAGAAATTCTGAGAAGATCTGGACAGGAGGTTCATGCAGCCTTCATTAATAGGGTGGTCGATGTAACACCCGCTCAAAGATGCTGTATCAAGACCTCTCCCATTCCAAAGAAAATGGACCCCACTCACAATAAGGGCAGAAGATTGGCAAGAACTCGCTACATTCGGAAAACATACCAGGACAATCCAAACGCAATATACACCGATGCGGCCGTAAACAAGCAAGGCAATGCATCAGCTGTAACTACCAACGAACATGGGAAGATGCTGGATTTCATCACTACCAAAAAACTAAATATTCAAGAAGCAGGAACTGCTGCCGTCATACTAGCTATCAGAAGGGCTGAATTCAAGAACGACTCAATAATTATCACTGACTCGACTAGGGCCACAAGGAATATCATCTGCGGCATCGTCCCAAGGAATGCTGAAAGACTTCTTCCAAAAATTCTAAAACAGAACCACACACTTGTCTGGACTCCCGCCCATCAGGGTCTAGAGGGTAACGAGGCGGCCGATTCTCTTGCGAGGACTACCATACACCGCAGAGACCCGGAACATTCGTACGCCCGCCCGCGGCGCTTACTGTCAAGGCAGAGACAAATTAACATCCTATAAGCTTCACCGAAGATCAATGCTACGCCACACGCCAGCCTAACTGCTGAAGAAGCGAGAAATCTTATAAAAAAATACAGACGAACACCTATTTACATAAGTCCAGACTATCACTTACTTGTTCCCAGCAAAGTATAATGAGGACTACCAAGCAATGTCACCAGAAGGCCGATTTATTCCATACAGTTTGGAATTGCCCAATTACTTGGACGAAAATAGCCATCAAACCTCATTAGAGTCCTGGGAGGAAGCCCTGTCCAGCTCGGACCCTGCACAGCAGCTTGCGCTGCTTACTAGGGCCAGGGATGGCCAAATAGCTTCTGGAGTCCTGGAATTTGGATCCCACCCTTGATCTCTCCCCCTTTCCCTCACCCCTTTTCAAAAAAAGTTTACTACTACTACTGTATACTACTACTACTACTATACTACTTGACCGGTCACATATTGTATTTTGACCTGCATTGTTAATGTGTTAAATTTCTTTGGGACTCGTTTGTTTGAGTTATGTCCCTAATATTTGCGCTTTTCATGCTCTTGAACTTCTGTTGTCTATATTACAAGCTTTGTAATTACGTCCCTCTGCAGTATCAACGTTTACAGAGCCAAGGTCTTGGTGTGCAGTATTGTGTAAATAAATAAATAAAAATAATATATAAGATGCATAATTTTGATTTGTCAGATCACTTTTGATGAAATATTATGTTTTCCCATTATATATATTTTTTTTATTTTTCAGAATTCTGTTCGGCCAATCATCTCCGTTTACGATATATAGCGATTATAGGTGGAACTTCCATTAAATCTGCATTTTTTGGGGGGAGGGGGGGGGGAGGGGAGTTAAAGGAGCCATGAAGAGAAAACACAAGTTTGGTTCATTCAAAAGATTGTCTCGTTAGAATCATACTGACACCAATTTAACGTAAACTTCGCTCAAATAAGCTACATAATTAGGAAAAAACGGGAATGTTCATGCGACCCCACCAGCTCATTTCCCGCAACAGAACCTATGATGTCACATGAGCTAAGCTCTGCGATTGGCGGAGGCTGGCAGAAGCAGACGCAAATTAGGTAGAGCTTACAAACTAGACGAACGAGCGATTTGCGCTTAAATTTAGGGCACATTCTTTACAAAGCAATAAGAATGATGGGACAAACAGTGGATGTTACGAAAGCAAATATAAAACATAGAAGTACTGATGCGTTCTGCTGTTCGTACTGCGCACAGCATGCTTGGTTTAGCTGCACAGCACTACGGGGCTTGGGGTTGTCTCAGACGACACTGGCCGATTCACGCAAGCAACGGTGTCTTACATGACCCCATTTGTCGAGCGAGCACTGTTTCAGGGAAGGAATATTTTCTCCCAGAACAAAAACAAGCCAGGTTTAAATGCGGGCAAAAAACAAACCAAACGCTTGCCACGGTATGGTGGCGCCATCTAGGTTACGGAACGTAAAGAAACGCGGGGAACAAACCAACACCGCTGTACAGGGTGGAGACAACCTTTGAACGGTCCCGTGCCGCCGCAATTGGGCCAACGGGCTGAACGCGTTATTCTTTTCGTTTCCCACGAGACCAGCAACGCGAAACAGACAATATGATTCAAACTTCTTTAGTCAACCGCGTTGCGGCGATAATTTTAGCGCGGTTTTGAACCAATGACTTGCTTCGGCGGCGGCGAGCGAGCAACCGAAAATGGCGGCGCCAGCGTATACGTGTCTCTACCCTGTACGGCGGATGCGTGAATGAAGGTACTCTAGGCTGCAGAGCGGTCGGTTCCTGTGATGTCATTTGGGACACGAAAACGCACGATTGGGCGGGAAAATCAAAATTTTAACCTAAATTGTTTAATTTCTCAGTGAATAAAGCACCGTTTGTATCCGGACAAGCGCTGGGGCACTATAAAACACGAAATCTTTCGAATAAAACCAACTTGCATTTTCTCTTCATGGCTCCTTAATGCAGGGCCTGGCAGGGCGTACACGGTCCCGTCTTTGGGGGCACTCGACAAAGAATGCTACGCATTAAAGCAGGAAGGAAGTCGATAATGGTCATTACAGCGAGAGATAGCGGCAGGGAGGAATTAAAGATACATACGAGATGTAGGTTAAATAATTCAATGGAAGGACTAACGTAGGCGAGAATGCGCATGCCGTCGCCCCGATTTGAACGGGAGGTCATTAATCATCACCAGCAAGCAGCACCATCGGGGTAATAATAGAGTTAGAGTGGCCTTAGCGGCCAATTGTCATACGACCGTTATGGGGAAAGTTTAATACAAGAAGAGTTACAGCTTTTTCTGCTGAGCATTCGCGATGAGGTTGGCGTGTTTTGCACAGCCAGAGAGAACATGTCCACGGAAGCCTAACCATAGATTGCTTCATTTCCTTTTGGCCAGTCCTTTAGTCAAAATAATGTTTTAAGGATGTTCATGTGTTGGGGCCGCTGTTTTTATTTCAGTACTCACACTTTCATTAATAAGATTTCCCGCACTAAGCATTGAGCGAGTTTCATGAGTTCTCTAGTCGCCAGTAATGCGAGCGCCCGCCGGCAATTTCAGTTCCCGTTGACTACAGCACCGACACTATTTTCTGCGCTCGGAGGGAACCTATCCAGGCGGAAATTTCTAGTGCGCTCTAGCCTTATTATTCTCTAATTCTCAAGGCCTCACTCGACCGCGGCTCATTTCTGCCGTGATGTTCTCAAGTAGTGTCCGCTCCTTTTTTCCTAGGTGGCGCTAGCTACTACTATACTTCTGCAAAGTGAGCCAATCATTCTGCCAAGCTATTCTCTCCATGATCTGTAGTATATTTCCGGAAGTGGCAGCGCACATGGCGATGCAAAATTGGTGTAGTTTTGCTCTACATGTGTTTTTACGCTCACTGTTAAAACGTCTGCCGTCGGTAAGGTAGCAGTGCCCTGCGATGCGTCTCAAGAAACCGCGAAGCCACTCGCGGTAGGCGCTCCGAGGCAATGCTGCCCAACGGTCTCCGAATCGGCGGCGGGCTATGCTGGAAACTCGCCCGCACTGCGTCGTCGTCGGCAGCAACGGCTCCCTCAAGGGTAACCGGGACGACGTCGTCTCCGGCCTCTTCCAAAGCGTCTTCACGTTCTTCGAAACACGCGAGTGAACTGCCAACTCGACAACGACGGCGTTTAGACTTCTGCGACGACCACTTCGGCGTACTCGAGGAGCCGGAGGGACCCGTGAACGAGCAGTCGCGCGCCCGCATCCAGGTCCTGTCGGAATCTCTCGGTTGCTCGCTGGCGAGTGCTACCAGCATCGTGATGGGAAACCGCAAGATCCTCGACATCCGCAAAGAGACCCTGATGAAGAACATCGGCATGCTCAAGTCGCTGTTTCCCGTGCGCGACATCATGCGGCATCCTGAGATCTTCACCTTCACGTTCGGCATGGCGGAGCAGCGCTACCGCAACCTAGAAGAGTGCGGCATCAAAATCATCACGCCCGCTAGAGTGGTCAGGTGAGTCGCCTTTGACGAACCGTGATGTCTCCTGGTACCAGTATGTGTCGGAAGACGAGTCAGTGTTTGGGCGCGGAAAGTGACGCCAGTGTGTCGTTGTAAAGACGAGGCTTCGATGACAGGTTATTTCAACAATTCCCTGAGAATTGTGCTGCTGGCAAGGTTACCTATACCATGTTTGCATTACCTGACGTTTAGTTGGTTGATGAGGAATGTTAAATTCTATTAGAAGTTCCAGAGGGTTAAAAAAGCTCGTTTTCAGCAAACAGTGGATAGTACCTCCTCGTGTGTTCGGGCCTGAAAATGGAGGAAAGGATTTATTAGTGTGTGAAACACGACAGGCAGACTGATGTCCAGGATAAGTGAAATGGCTGCGTGATGTGTAGCCCGCAAGCCAACATGGCCAGACAGACAAGTCCTGGGAACAGTGGCCCAGCACCTCATATGTCACTTTAGAAATAAGAAATTTTACTCAGACACAAAGCTAAATGGTTGTCTGATATGCACCAGTGTGGGGACGGAAATGCAGTAGCGGCCTTTTTGCGAACACGTGCTTATGGGTTTGTGGAAAGGAAACAGTCATACCAACAAGAGAAGAAAACATTCAGGGTTTAGTGTGCTTTCAGAATTGTTCGTAAGAAGACGGAATCCAATAGCACAAGTATTTGATAACGTGCGTATGTGTAGGTGCTGCGAGGAGTAATTGGAACACAGGAGCTGGAACTGAACCGTATTGGAGCTCCGTAAGGCTGCTCCAGCAGTAACTACAAATTGCAAAACACACGTGTGCATGCCGATGGCAATAGCCCATCTGAACTTCTCTACACACTCCTTATAACATGGCTACAAGCATCACATGCAGCACGGTGGCCCCAGTGATGGTGCTAAGAGCAGACACGGATGAAAAATTGTGAAATGAGAAATGTTTTTTTCCGGCGCCTTTGATAGTGCTGCTTCTCCAGGAGCTCACATGCGCTGGAAGCGGGTGAGAGGTGCTGCCAGGTGTGTTTCTGCTATCAGCGCCACTCTGAAACCAGTATTCTGTGTAGAGTGATTGTGGGCATGTTAAAGTAAATGGGTTAAGAGGCATAGGTGGGCTTCCGCGTAATTGAAAGGGAGAGCGCTTTTAAACTACAGGGGACAAACACAGAATGGAATACATTCCGTGTTTGTCCTCATTCTATGTGTTTATTCCATTCTGTGTTCCTCCCCTGCAGTTTAAATGCGCCCTCCCTTTGAGTATGTACCGATTGCAACGAGCCCAACATCCAGCCTTAGTGGGTTAACGCAGTCAGCATGCATGTTGTGTTCCTTTCAGTTAGCGCTGCAGGTGCACGGCACTCCAATACGGTTCGGCCACATCTCCAGTGTTCCAAATTACTTCAGATTGTACCTGTATGCATAATTGTGGTTCATAACAAATTTTTGCAGCAGCCTAAACATTTTAACAGTTTGCAATGCTGTTTGAGCTTTGCTGCTATGCCTTAGGCATAGTGTGTATCAAGCAGGATTGCGTTGTGGTGGAGTCTTCATGGTGCATACTTAGTGGGTGACAGTAAATATTGACACAATGGCTGACTTAAGAGAGACAGGCGTGCAAAGGGATTGTCCGTGAACTTGAAGCTGCGTAGAGTCCCTGATGCCAAGGTGCATTCTCGTTCCCTTTGCTCACCTGCTCCTGGTGATGGGAGTGGCATAATAAATTAAAGAAAAGTGCTCAATGCAGACCCCCTAGCCAAACAGTGAACTGCTTTGGCATCCTTCGTGGACTGTTAAAGGAGCACTGACATGAAAATTTTATGTTACACTTTTATTGCTTTGATCGATGGCGGCCGCCTAATGACCTGTCTGGCGAACCTGAAACATGCACTTCAAATACTTCAGCGCGCGATAGTTAATTACATTGTACGGCCTGAAAATCGTTTGTTCCAAATTCCCGCGTCATTCTTTCATCCCGACGTCACGGCGCATATGACAGAATCCCGGCCTGACCTCACCGCTTTGTGCGGTCACCGGCGCCCACTTGAGAGGGTGTTGCGCCCGGCCGCTCGTGGGGCCGCGCGCATGAGTGACGTCACGAGTTTTTGACGAGCGCTGTCGTGTCACTTCTTCATGGCTTCTTTAAGAGAGACAGGCGATGTCAAACTGATGTCATTTGCTGAGTGCCACTCCGTGAAGCTGCTCCGTCGGCGTAATAAATGAGATCCAATTGACCTATGTTCTTCGCTCGCCCGTGCATTCTCGTATCCCTTCGCCACCTGTATTCTGTTGAGTGAAGGGATGTGCAGAATAAATTAAGTGCTGGATGCAGAGCCAAACAGTGAACTGCTTTGGCATCCTTCATGGACTGTTCAGCTAAGTGCAAGATCAAGCCCAGTGTTGACTCAGTTTCCTGCAGTATGGGCGAATTTTCCCACAGACAGGCACACTCAGTAAAAAAACCATCAGTTAGTGGCAGTGCTTATCTAATCAGCTGCAATAAAGCACCATTCAATGTAGTAGTGTTCTTGCCACATTCGTCCACAAATGCTGTCATGTCCTTGTGCACTCATGGGGATCTTCTCTTGCTGTACCCCTCTACAGGAAATCGATGCGCGAATACTCAAGTCGTGAGCAATAACCCTTTGCTGCAGCACTCCGTATATTAAAACAGTCAAGGTTGATGTCTGGTAGACGGTGGTTATACCCCACGGGGAATTCAATCAGCCGTAATGTAATGAGGAAACATAAAGAGAACATTGTATGTGAAAGCGAGTAGAGCGGTGCTGGACTAATCTGATACCCCTGTCACACGGGCACTCTCAATCGTGATTGGGTCAATCCGGATCAGGCTCAATCTGGATCGGGCGCTGCTTCACGGCAGTTTCAATTGCTGTCGAGCCCGATCCCGCTTGAACTCCATCCTAGTTTCCCCAAGTCCGATTGAGGCTTCCAAGCGCGATCGGACGAAAGCGGCGATACTCTCATCCCCTCTTAGCAATGGAACAGAAGGTGACAACTTCGACTAACGCCAGAAATTGTATCAAATAATTTGACCCAAATAAGCGTGCAGTAACATTTATATAGTTACGTATACCTACGACCGCGCAAAGTTACCAGACACCAGCCGCGAAGTACATTTTTGGTGCCATGTGGTGTACGTGAGTGCAACCGGTGCAACTTCTCAATCGGGATTGAAATGTGCTGTGTAGCAGCGGCGGTGCGTCTAGCGCGCTCGAAAAGTCAATCGCGTTTCGCTTCAACCCGGATAGAAAGCGCCCGTGTGACAGGGGTGTTAAGAATAAAAAGGGAATACACCAAGAGGCGACACACAAAAAGGTAGAAGTGGCCTTGAATGACTCCATGCGGGTGCTAATGTGGAAAGAGAATACATATGACCAGAATTTCTTATTAACTTTATAACTGATATCACGTTCAGTAGTATAACTACTTGATAAACACAGAGCTACTTTCCAACACTGCAGATAATTGTGAGCTTCTTAAATCATGCCTTGTAGCAACGGCGCGCTGTGACAGCCCATAACTTGTTTATTTAGGAGCAGTGAATGAAAGGCTGTTTGTCCCACTTGACAATGTTTCTTTTGTGCTGAATGAAAGAGAAGCTGCATTTGATGCTTGCTTGCATGCTTTTTTCCCCTGGGAGCCTTACGTTGGGAAATCTGGGGCTAGTAACCGAGCTCTATACACTGGGAAATTCGAGTGATTCCCGCTGGTATGGATATAGGGTGAGGTTGGCAATTCATGCACTGCATACCAACGGCTAGACCGTATCCAGGTTCGGTTACGTCAGTGCTTGGATGACATCTGGCTGGCAGCATACATAAACAAGTTGAAATGAGACAGGCATTGTGTAAGTACAGTTGAACCCCTTTATAAGAGACACGTACCAGGGAGGTGTTTCTGTCTCTTACATGAGAGGTCTCTTATAAGCAGGGAACCATGTTTTCACTAATTGATCAACCCCTAGTTCAGTGTGGGCACCATACGACTAAAATGAGCTCAAAAGAACACTGCAGCATGTTGCACAAGGTTCATTATAATTTGTTTTGCCCCCAGAATTCATGAAATAGTTCTGAATCTTTGTTTGCTTCGTGAGTGTATTTACACTGTTTTTTAAAACAGCTTTTACAAGCTTTCTCTTCTCTCACTGTTTGCAGGATGAATCGCAGATGCCGAGTTCGCAAGCATGGTGAATAGTCTGAGCACACAGCTTCTTCCGCTGTGTGCTCTGGCTACTCATCACGCTTGCAGGACTCAACATCTGCGATGCTTCTTGATTGATTGGAGCTGCGCGATTGGGAGAGCCCACTGCACACTCCCGGTATTATTGGCTTGCACAGAAGCCCACATGCGTGGTCACGTTCTTACGCATGGCACTAAGCTGCAACCACATCAGTACATTGCATTTCCATTCACAGGGCTTCTCGTCGTAGTTTCATAGCTGACGAAACCACTCTGTGTTTGCTGAAGTTAAAATAAATAGCGACTGTGCACGTCTGTCGTCGTCCCCCTTTGCTTGCACAACGGACGCAACTGCAGTTAGCGACTGGTCGCACCGCATCTGAAGTTAAAATGTCTAAAGTTAAAATCTGAAGTTAAAAAAAAGTTAAAGTTAAAGCGAGATTGTTGACCAGAATTCAAGGATAACTTGTCCTTTATAAGCACCTGTCCTCTATATCCGGTGTCTGTTACAAAAGAGGTCAAATTAATGGGAAATATAGTGTGGCCATCCATGTGGGTGAATAGTGTCTCTTATTCCCAATTGTCTCTGACATCCATGAGGGTCAACTGTAACACAATAGTCTTTGCTAGGCATTCTATGCGAGCTTCAGGGACAAAGAACAGTGTAGGGCACACCAAATTGTGCAAGGCCATTTGATCACAGCAGGCTAAATGAGATCGGTTTGGCGTGACTGACTTTTGCCTGGGTGCTGAAGACACGCACTGTAAACAAGCCTTTACATGCTGCAGCTTGGGCTTCTGCAGGAACAAACGGAAGATCGGCACCTATGTCAGTGTATGGACGTGCGGTTTCACCATCCAAAGATGGGGTGTGTGTCAGTTACAACAGGCATTTATTCCCCAGAGTTGTGAACCTTTTGCAGGCAGCAAAAAGAGACACAATAATGAACCAATGCGCCCACGAGCAGCAGGCTCCAAACCTCTCGCGGTGTGCCTCCTGTGTGCTTGTTCACAGGGACTGTGGCTTTTTTAAATCTGTGTATTAACGAGCATCGGTGATGAAGAGGATTGTTTAGACAGGAAGTTTACCTATGCCATTCGTGGTGGTCGAGCGTAGAAACGTGCATCAAAAAGCGTCTTTTTTGTCCTTCCCCTCACGATCAAGTGATGGCTCGGTCCACATACATATCTGCTAGGGCCGCAATTGTCACGGGGCATATTTAGACAATGATACATGGAGCCATGGTCCGGCAACAACAATGAGGAGCGGTGAATGGACTGCAGCCTCTGCTTCTTGTAAATCGTCCCCATCATGTAAATACATCGCTTCATTGCCAACCATGGTTCCCGTCATCCGTTCTGCCTCCTCGTCAATCTATTGATGCCGTTGCAGGTACGCCGACCTGATGACCCAGCCGGCCTACTCGCTGAAGCTCTCCGGCCTGATCGCGGCCGAGACGGACGCGGCCACGCACCTGCTCTCCTTCCTGGACTGCCCGGCTGGAGTGCGGGCGGAGATCCTGTCGGGGCTGCCCCTGCACCACCCCATCAGCCTGAGCCTGGCCGAGGTCAAGCGGGCCGTGCTCCGCGGGTACCTGGCCTGGCGACTGGGATGCTCCCGTGAAGAGGTGGGCTCTCTTTGGAAAGAGGACTCCGAAGCGATGTGTGCTGTTTGTTGTCCGTGACGATGACGTTAAGAAAAAACACAAACATATGCACTTTTGATGAGCTAAACAACTTATTTAATGTAAGGAACGCAACGTTATACAAATGGTGCTTCTTCGTTGGGGCTTGGATGGCGACTGCTTGCCCGCCTCTCCCGCTGTTTCGCCGCTCATGCGGCCGGGCAAAGTTCCGTTATAAGAGTCCGCCGCGAAGCGAGCATCCCAGAGGCCGCATCCCGGGAAACGTAAACGCACCACGCGCTTGAGAGCCGGGGGCCGTATATGTAGTTTCGTCTGGCGTTCTGTGTGCGACACTGTTTGGGGGTGTAGTGCGTGTCTCTGTGATTGTTGGTCCTTATTTGCGGCCTCTTCTAGTGGAATTTAAGGTGCTGTGGGTGGTCGCTACCTGTGATTAAGTGGACAGCTTGTGCTCATCCTCAGATCTGCGCAGTGGTACTGTTCTTCGGGGTGTGCTTCTCTGTAGCCAGACTGTGTAGTGGAGACAGACTGCGTGAATTTCGGAGATACGGATACTGCCTCTAGCAGCTGTGGGTGTTAGAGTTTAGGACCTCTTCAAACTGCAGTGTTGTGCTCCTGCACTCTTTTCGTGTTGCGATTTTCATGTATTTTGGTGTTTTTTTATTAATCGACTAATCCTTTTTTTTCTGAAATTGACATTTTGGGCGCTTGCCCCTGTTCATTTATATCTGACTGGCTGCAAACCTGCCATAGCTTTGCTGATGCGGGTGTTGTTACCTACTTTTTTCTTGTTTTCTTTTGGGAGGGGGTGAACACGTAAAGGAATTGAAATTGGGTGGAAAGATGCTGGGAACTTTGAAAGATGGCGGTCGTTCGTGGGCTGCCCAAACACGAAAGTTTTGGCCTGTCTGTCGGTCACTCAGCACAACTAATTGCTGCCCAGCCAAACAGGGAATGAATGAATGAACTTATTGCATCTATCGTAGAAAGGAAAGTCCACCAGCAGGCGTAGTTTGTCTCACCTAAGGGTGGACACTGGAACGACTGCTGTTGTGGAGGTGTTGGGGGTGGGGATAAAATACAGGCACAAAATGGAGAAGAAAGAGTGTGCGAGGATACAATAACGTATTTATTCGATTATAAGGAGGTCACAATCATTAGGTGGGTGCAAGAGTCAAAAATCGCCAATAAATCGCCAGTCAAGAAAACTCGAAAAGCAGAAATAGAAACAGATGAATTTTTTGAGTCAGTATATATGGTGATATATGAATAATATAGTAAGAAACCTCTCGTGAAAAGCAACAGCGCTCCGTTTCGAAAAGTCAAGATCTCGAAGTCGAAACTCAGAAATCGAAAGCAAATTGGGTACTGTCACCAGCAGGTGGGTCATAGCATAGAGATATATAAGTAAATAAAAGTATTCACATTTTTTCTGACTCAAAAAATTGGGCCTTCATCTCCCCGTTTCTATGACTCCAGAATACCGCATCTGTCCCCCCTGTGCTTTCGAGGTTTTCTTGAACTGCCCCCCGAGGATATATAGCATTTGTGTGTGTGTGGCGATTTCATTGACTCATCAAACTCTACATATATATATTTTTTTATATATGACCCTACTATTCCATTCTGCTTTATATATACTTGCTCAGTTGGCTGGGGAGATTTATTTACGGGAGATCTGAGCATCCAGACGATGGCCGATTCACCGTGAAGAGCATGGGGGGCGAGAGGGGAAATGCGGCTTCTTCCCCTACACCGGCAGTGGCAGTGGAAACTATCACCTTTCTATGACGAGCAGATATGCGACCACTTTTTTATCATAAAACGTGAGGTGTGCACGGCTCCGTTGCAAGGAGCGCAATTATGAGTGATCACAGTTCTGCTTCTCGTAAGAGGCTGGGATAGGTCATCCCACTCAGTTACTACTGAATGCCGCAGGATCCACAACTGTAGCCAAAGTTGTATAAAGCAGGGGTTTGTCCAGAATTTTGATTTTGGGGGATGTCGAAATCCTCCTGGGGGGTGCTGGGGTCCTGCTGTTAAGGGGGGGGTGGGTGCCCGTGGTTGAGAAATCTTTTTTGGGGGGTGTCCAAATCCTTCTGGGGGAGATGTTGGGGTGTGTGTATAAATCCCTGGTATAAACTGAAGCAGGTGTTTCATGTCGTGTGCATTCTTTTTCTTGCCCTGACCCCCAGATTGATGCGCTGGTAAAGAAATACCCGTCGGTGGACAACCGCAGCTTGCAGTTTCTGCGCCACACCATTGAGCTGCTCACAAACCACTTCCACATGCCCTGCTCCAAGGCAAGTGTCTGCGGGTGCCTTTCACTTCTCGCCCCTCTGCCTGTTTGGTTATCTTCCCCGCACTGCGTTGGATTCTCTTCCTCGGGGTCACTGGGGGTTCTGGCTTAGTGCTGCCAGCTAGTGCGAACCGTGAATGAGGAGTTCGGCTACAGGTACCGTATCTCCTCTGTTATCGTGTGCTGCTTTTTGTCTCCAAGGGCATATCGAGGCGGCCGCAGTGCCAGCAGCACCGTGGCCACCTCAATATGTCACGGGAGCCCTGACAATGGCTGTTTAGGTCGAAGTGCAGATGACGTCATGAGTAGCTCGATGCCATCGATGAGCTTTCTCGTGCGGGCAAGGATTAAAATTGATTGAAAATATGTTCTGCTGAGTGGTCACGGTTTTTTCTGAGCAGTTAGAGTATCTCTTTTTACAAACAAAGCTTTTTACATAGTTATCTGAGCTTTGAAATTTTGTGTCAGTACCCCTTTAAATCCCGGTGCTTGAGGAAGCTGAATATTTCCCCTCGCACATTCCCCCCCTCCCCTACCCCCGTTGTTGTGTGCAGATCCTGCGCAACGGGTTCGTGCTGCTGGCGCACCCGGGCAACCTGGAGGCGCAGCTGTCGCAGGTGCGCCACCTGGCGGGGGGCCTGGACGTGCGGGAGCTGGCCGGCCTCTGCCCGCGCCTCCTCACCGTGCCGGCCGAGAACCTGATCCGGGTCGAGCGGCTGCTGCAGGCCCACGGGGTGACGCCCGCCCAGGTGCAGCGCTGCATCCGCATCTACAGCCTCAGCCCCGAGACCATCGAGGCGCGCCTGCAGGAGATCAGCAAGGTCGGTTGCATGAACAGCATGGGCGGCAGTGTAGTCCCTTGGAAAGTTGACTAGTCTGCCGTTCGGGCCAGTCTCGTGTTGCAACACCGTGTCGCCGCAGCGATGAAAACGCGTGAAAAAACAGCGCACTGGTTGACTGCAGCGCCCTCTCAGTGCACCATGCAGCCTACTCACTGTGTTTGCCATTGAGGCGTTTTAAGTGCAGAGCACTTTAGGGGCTCACCTTCTCGTCGTAGCTCGCTCACTGCACCCAAATAGAGCCACACAGCGTTCTGTTGTCACGGTGCCCAACCTAGGCTTCAAAAGCCAAGCAGTTTATGTAGTCATAAGCGTTCATAAGTCATAATTGTAGTCATTTCACGCTGGCGCTTGCCATACATCTCCCCGTTGTTTAGCGCAAGGAAAAATGCAGGTACATTTGAGGCAAAATATGCGCAATTAACCGGCACCGCCGCGTTCATTTAGTTAGGAACACTCGTTGGGTTAGTTTTTGCGATAGCAAGCGAAAAAAAGTGGCAGTGCAACGCCGGCACGTGCGGGAGTAAAAGCAAGCACAAAAAAAAAAACAGAACTCCCACTGGCGCAGTTTCAGGCAGGGGGCTCGCGAGCGCTGTGAAGACGGGAAATTTGAAATGCGTTGGACAAACCTGCGTTGAATTTTCAGGAGAGAAATGAGACAGGGCAGCAAAGAGCGTGATGGGTGGTAAGAGTGAGCGGATAACGGCGCCACAGCGCATCATGGCGAATCACTGCTCTGCACTTCTGGCAGCTTTCACATTGAGTGGAACGGCTTTAATTTAAAAAAAATTAAATTGCTGTTCTAATTACTTTTTATTCTAAGATTGCCTATTTGCTTGCTTTTTATTGCCTGAGTAATTTTTTTGAGGAATTAAAAGCGAAAAATTAGCATTGTCCGCTTGCAGGCC
The DNA here is from genome assembly GCA_013339765.2 of Haemaphysalis longicornis. Classification (NCBI taxonomy): domain Eukaryota; kingdom Metazoa; phylum Arthropoda; class Arachnida; order Ixodida; family Ixodidae; genus Haemaphysalis; species Haemaphysalis longicornis. The sequence continues at coordinate 9,761 of JABSTR010000039.1, read as the reverse complement.
TTTACAGCCATGGTCATCTGCACTCTACGTTGAGCAGACAGAGCGTACACAGTAAATCTTACAGTTATAAAATTCCTGAGTAAACTTATTCAGACACAAAAAATAGGGTGCAAAAAATATTGTCAGGAACGGCTATCGAAATTACAGTTTAGTTTTTAGAAAGATGTCTCGATAGCAAAAAGGCCCAGTACACTGAGAATGCACTGCAGACGACCAATGTGCTGTCACCCCGTGGCTTTCATCACAAAAAAGACCCAGCTGAAGGCTTTGGACAGCTGACTAGCCAAAGTTCTGGAGACTATAACGACGGGTTTCTGGTTCCGTACTTCATTTTGACCAGTGTCTTTGGGTCAGAGCTTCTATTTAACATCATGAAGGGCAGCGTAGCAGGCAAACGTGAGAAAAAGACGACAGGACAGGACGACGCTCTGTTTCACCCTGTCATCTTTTGACGACCAACTTTGATGACCAACAACAACTTGCCCAAATGTCGATTCTTTTGGCAGTGCATCTGTCTACAAAGCATTGAAAGCTACAAAACTTTGAGCACGTCAAAAAGTTTGTGCCCAAGAAGTGTCAGTACTAGATTGGCACAGTGGACAGCTAGTTTATCTGGTGTGGTGCTTAGCTGCTTTTACTAGTAAGTCAAACAGACAGAACATTCTACCTGTTTGTTCTCTCTTCCTTGTATTCCATCATTTTTGTGGTGTTCTTTTCCTTTAAAAATGTACCTACTCGCCCAATCTCCCGTTTTCAGAAAATGTTGTGCCGGGAGACACCCTGGCATAACCTACAAGTGTATGGACACTACAGAGACCAGGTTTGAAGGGGTGCAGAAAATTATAAAAACATGCGAGAAAAGTCATGATGCCTGACAAACTTCATTTGCCCTTCTTTAGTGATGACCTTAAAGATGGTCTGTGCGAGTTGTCTGATGCAGAAATACATCCAGAGGGGTCCGTGGCCTAAAAACAAATTCGACAGCCTGACTAGGCCTATGAACTTTTACATGGCATTGGTGATTCACTGCTGAGAGAAATGTGTACAATTTTGTTTAACAAGCATATGTAAAATTTTAAATAAAACATAATGATTGCAAAGTATTTATCACACAATCAGGTAGCTAAATTCATACATCATAGTTTAAAAGGGAGGATATGTCATAAATAATAAGCAAATGTGAAACTTCATTGTGCTTTGAAGTAAAACACTTCAGCAAGTACTTATCGAAGTGTAAAAAGATGATGTGGCTTTTCCGAACTTTCCTAACGGAATTCATATACTTTGACAGTTATTCTTGTCTTGTGACAAGGTTAGCTGCTGACCTGGGCCCATCCCAGAGTTCTTCAATATAACCAATTGCGAAATGTTTAGTCAAAAAAAAAAAACATTGGCGCTGCTTGCACTAGTGGTGCAAGGCTGGAGAAACAGCGAAGCTGGGGGTCAACCTAGCTTTTTCCCCTTGCGATACGCTGTCAGTGTGGGGGACCGACCGGAACGGACTTGTAAAACTTGGCTAGGCTTGCCTCATCCTCAGCACCTAACCTAGCCTAGCAAGAATATCGCAAAACCTAACAAAACAAAACGTAGCAAACCCAGGCCACCCGCCGGCTGAGCCCTGCTATCTCTCTTTTTGTGCCAGTCGGCCTTTGTTTATGCCGCAAGTTCCCTGGGTACAGTTGAGCTGCAAGGCTAGCTCTCGATGCTGCTGGAAGGTGGACCCGGCTAAAGTTGAGCCCCGCTGGGAGGCTAGGCCAGGAGGCTAGTGTGTGCGCTCCGCTCTTTGCTGATGCATGATGCTTTCGCATTCTTCCTCATCGCCAGTAGGCAGTGCGTGCGTCATTTGTCTTTGTATATTTTTTTTCTGACGCCACCGGACAAAGCTCAAGCCCCACTGTTAAAACACAACTCGATAATATAAAGCTTGCTTTTCAACTTAGGAAACATTCGATTAGGTAGTTTATTCATGTTTCCATGTTTTTTTTTTTCTTTCTTTCATGCAGGGGTGAGACAGCTGCACATATTGCGCAGTTTTGATACAAACTCTTTTTCCGCTACCAGGCTGCTCCAAAAGCTTGGAAAATTTTGAAAATTGCGCCAAAGTGCTCCAGAATGGTCTGAGAGCCAAGGATTTTAACGCTCCCATCAGTTTCAGTGGGGAAAAATGCTTACTCACGGCATACTTTTCCAGCATCTCCAAGGTGATGCTGTTTGTAAAGGTTCAATTGATTGATCGTCAATAAAAAACCCGCTTAAAATTGTCCCCGAGATAGTTTTTTCGAAATTCGCAATTTCAGGTTGCACACGTTATATTCTGTGAGTTACTAAAATTTTCCCATCGAAAACCATTGCGAAGACCTGTAGAAAAAATACTTATGTGTACTGTGGTGACAAACTACTTCTTCAAGTTGATGAAAAAGAGGCAGTTTTCGGAGTGCCGTATCTCCGGAACGAGATGACTGGGCACCGCCATCTTGGTGTAGTAAAGACTGGAAAACATGGCCGCCGGGCAAAGCAATTGCTTGTGGCAGAGGGCTCTTCGCCGACTTTTACCGTGGTTTTGGTTATGGGGGTGGCTGGGTTTACATATAATTGTTTGATCTGTTGCGGGAAGTTGCGCGACTAGAAAGATGGGAGTTCATCAAAAACAACTTCGTGCCCGCGAATTTGCAGTGTTTCGGCCATGAGTGTGAGGCGCGGTTTGCTCTTGAAGTGAAATTTTGGACCCACTGTGGTGTTATTAAACGCCGAGTTATTGCTGCCTTTTACAGCGAGCTTGCGAGCAGCGGGAATGGGTCAACAATCAACTTTGCAGAAGTTGTGGCGCAGGCTACATTGGCGCAAAATGTTAGAGCAGTGTGCAGTAGCGGGGCGGGCTAGTAATTGCACGCTAGTAATAATGGTTCATCTTTCTGAAGTGAAATTTACCGTATTTTCCGGTCTATAGGTCGCACCTTTGTATAAGTCGCACCCCCCTCAAAATGACAATTTTTCCGAAAAAAAAAAACGTATATAAGTCGCACCGGTGGTGTACAAGACGCACTTGTTAATTAGGTAAACTCATAGTGAATCAGATCGTTAGAAAGAGCGGCGAAAGTACATGGTTGCGGCAGGCACCGCCTATCAACACATCGCCCGGTAAGGAGGGCTAGACACGTACATATACCGTCCAAAGTCTAGACGGAACTAACTTCTCAAAAATGGTTTATTGATACACACAGATGGCATGTACTTACGGACGGCGTTTAGGAAAAACTATCGAAGTCTTCTTCTTCCGACTCGCTAACAAATAATTCAGCAACTTCAAGTGGGAGTTCCGCCGGCGCATCGCTGTCGTCCTCCGACTCACTGATGTCTTCTTTGCCAACATCGTCACCACTCGCGGACCGCATCACTCCGGCCTTTTTGAACCTGGCTACAACTGTTTTTGTAGAAATGGAGTCCCAAGAGTCGGAGTCCCATTTGGCCAGCTCTCCAAATGTCGCGCATCTCTTGCGTGCTGTTGTAAATCAGTGTAATAAAGGTGTCATGGCGGACGGAAGTGACGTGAACGGAAGCGGCCCGAAAGTTGAAACTTATCAGCAAGCTGTCATTTTAAAAATTAGCAGCACGTTTACCTTTAACCTCCTTCAGAGTAAATCTCGGTAATAATTTATAAGCTGCATTTTGTTATTGCAACTTAGTTTGATGTTACTTTGAATTTATTCTGAACTGTAGTTACTGCGCATGGCAGGAAGTGGCGTGCGGTTGTCGCAGGCCATTATCATTGTTTTTGACTAGAAAAAGCTGCAAATTCTTTGGTTTAACGTCCCCAAGTGACATATGGGCTATGAGAAACGCTGTAGCGGTGGGTGTAGCGGTGGGCTTCGGATTCATTTAGACCATAGAGCTGTGTCTCTTAACGTGCGCTGGCCACGCGCGGCCTCTGTGAACCGGATTTGTTCCATACATAAGTAGCACCGGTAGATAAGACGCACCAACGAAAATTTCAGAAAAATCCACGACTTGTACTCCTGAAAATACGGTATGTGTACTGAGGCGACAAACTACTTCTGCAAGTTGATGAAAAAAACGGTAGTTTTCGGAGTGCTGTATCTCCAGAACGAGATTACTGGGCGCCGCCATCTTGGTGTGGTGAAGATTGGAAAACATGGGCGCCAGGCAAAGCAGTTGCTTGTGGCAGAGTGCTCTTTGCTGACTTTTACCGTGGTTTTGGTTACGGGGTGGCTGGGTTTACATTTAGTCGTTTGATCTGTTGTGGGAAGTTGCGCGACTACAAAGACGGGAGTTCATCAAAAACAACTTGGTGCCCGCGAAGTCGCAATGTTTCGGCCTTGAGTGTGAGGCGCGGTGCGTGCTTGACATGAAATTTTGGACTCATTGCGGTGTTATAAAACGCTGAGTTATTGCTGCCTTTGATAGCTAGCTTGCGAGCGGTGGGAATGGGACAATCGACACTGCAGAAGTGCCGGCGCTGGCTACATCGCCGCAAAATGTTCAAGCAGTGTCCGATAGAGGGACGGGCTATTATTGCAAGCTAGAAATAATGATTCATTTATCCGAAGTGAAATTTAATTCCAAAAGGGAACTGGCCAAAAACATACCAACGTTACTCAAATTACAATCATAACGAGCGTGCACCTTAGGGATTGAAATGGAAGGGCTGGTGGGGTGCGATGACTGTCGCCTCACTTTGCGCAACTTTTGCCATGGCACTACACTTGTGCGTAAAGCTGGGTCTGGGATTACAAAAATAATAATGTCAGCATTCGCACGAGAATAAAAATGCCTTACGATTGCTTAGTTTTTCAATTCGATATCTTCATGGAACTCCATACTATCTATGCATAGAGGCTAAGAATTTAAAAATGGTTTGTGAAAAGGCAGCACAATTTGAACCTTGTGATACTCTGGTAGAAAAAACTTTATTGAAGGGCTGTTTCAGTGTTATGTACATTCAAAACCTATTAAAAAGTGCACCCCCCCCCCCTCGACTTGGCAAAAATATGATTTTTGAGGCTTCTAGGCTGACATAATAGATGTCATCATTCTTCTCCTCCAAATCAAGGTCCTTCTGCTGTAGAATCGAGATTTTGCTGCTCCAAGAACTGCTCCCAAATCTGACTCAGCTGTCTCACCCCTGTTTGTGGTTTACTGCAGCAGCAGCAAGCACTTGAGTGTACTACTAAGGTTTCCCTCGACAGGTGGCAGGCTCGTCAACTTGCCCCCACTTGCCCCAGTGCAAAGGGGCCAACCGCAGCGTAGTTTTTGATACATGGGGCCTATGGGCAGTTTCACAAGTGGTGCACGTTGAGTAACCCTGCGCCAGTCCGTGACGACGGTGGACCCTGCACAGGTGGCGGAGTTCGACGTGAGGCGGGAGTGCCCCCGCCTGCTGAACCTGGTGTACTACGCGTCCAAGGCGCGCCACCGCCTGGAGCTCCTGTCCCAGCTGGGCCACCCCGCGGGGGGCGTTTCCATCAACGTGCTCAGCATGGCCGCCAGCGACTTCGCGCGCGTCTTCTACAGCGGCAGCGACCGGGGCAGGCCCAGGGAGACCGCCGAGTACCTGGCCCACCTGCTGGGCAAGCCGGAAGCGGAGGTACGGGCTTTGTTTGCATGCAGGAGCATTAAACGGCGCCCACTGTGCAAAAAGGTCACCATTTATGTCTGTAACAGCGGAACGGCTTCTAAGCCATGTGTCTTTGAAATGTTCCGTGGCACACGTCATTCTGTAGCGCACGCTTTAACTCAGCTGTAGCGGAAAATGGCTGTCCACACTACTACACTGCAGGTGATGCAAGGAAGCAGAAATATGGAGCCAAACAAGAGCTCGGAGGCAGCAAAATTTGCGACTATCGTCAACTTTTGAAGTGCATGGCAGCAAGAATGGGCTGCGGTGAAGTGCAGAGGAGACACTTTAAGGAATTAAGGTACAAGCAAGTCGTGCAGCGGATTGTCCCAAGCAGCAAGATGGTGAAGCCTTTTGAGAACGCAGGGCAGAATCTAAGCGTTAGGGCTTTAGGGCTTTAGAAGTGGTCACTAGGACTTTCTTATGCACAGCTCATAAGAAGTGCTTATCGATCGGACTTTTTATCTAGCCTACCACACAAAGGGGCTCTCTCATGCAGTTTATCAAACAGCAGCCAGCTTCAGAAACAGATACTGCTCACTTTGCAGTGCAGACATGAGCATGTTAAACAGTGAAGTCCTTCCTGCTAATGGGAGATAAAGCCACAGTGGTGGACAGAACAGCTAGTGCCACCAACTAGTCTTGCTAGTTGTTTGCCAACTAGTGCGGCCCATCAGTTTTAGTGAGGAAGGCTGGGTGCACCGAGAGGCTGGGAGAGTCACTAACACTTGCAGTTGAGCTAGACGTGGGTTGAAGTCACGGGCCTAGTTATTTATCACTCTAAATTAAGGGGGACTCGCCTGTTAACACTCCTATGGCCTTACTGCTTCATGACCCACGCACTTAAAAACTATCGGGCACCAATAGGAAAAGCTTTACAAATAGTTATCGATGTTTAACATTGGCCTAGTTTGGTTATTTTAGAGATGTGTTACTTCTGTACTGAAATAATAAAATAAAACTCCTGCTTGCTTTACAGCTACTGCCATCTAGTGAAACGGATAAACCAAAATGCATTGATTGCTTACTTTTTTTTTAGTAAAGAAGTGATATACAGTAGAATCACGATAAACGGAAATCGCTTAGACGGAATTGCCACTTGAACAGAACAGTTGCCTGGAATTTGGTTGGTTTTGTATTCAGATAACGTAAAAAAACTTTTGGAAATCGGAACTAAAATTTCCGCATCACCGTGTAAACGGAACCAGACATATAACTTCTTGTGAAATCCACTCGCATGAGAATCAGCTTTTTACTGTTCCGGCTGTTTTTTCTTGTTTTTTTTTTTCTTCCTCCATCTTTTTTAGCCTTGTTGGCCTCGTAAGCCTCGTCTCGTAAGTGGTTAGCCGTGTTAGCGCAACGAATGCAACATCGCAGTTCTTGTTCCAGTCGTTCGGTCTCGATTCTAGACGCCGAGGCTACAGGGCTCCCTCCTGTCGCCTCGTTCGTGCATCGTTGTGCTATTCGTCCTTCATTACTACGTTGCAGTCTTCTAAATTCGGTGGCTCGTAAGCACTCACGAAGTTGAGGCCTCTAGCCTCCGTGAAGATGCAGTTGCAAGGACTCAAACAAAATATTGACGCATTTTGTAGTGCACAGCGACTCATTGTTGCCAAATCACTCTTGTGAATGCTGTGCCTACGCTTCTTTTAGTTTTCTTGCTTTCTGAAAACTATCAGCTACAGTCACTTTCTAGTGGTTAGAGTTCCATGAAATGCCCTAAGAAGTGTGTACGCACATAAATTTGCACCTTAGAACATCTCTCTCAGTAAACGGAACTCCTGTTAAACGGAACTAATTTTTCCGGTCCCTTGAAGTTCCGTGTATCGAGAGTCTACTGTATTTCTAAAAGAAGCAAGGAAGAAGAAGAAGAAGAAACTCATTTATGAATTCGTAAGGCTTTTCGTATCGGTACACGATGCTTTTTAATTAAGCTCGTGGGTCATGAATTCGCAAGTCCCATAGGAATGTGTTCAGGTTAGTCCCCCTTAATCACCAGGATTTTTTTCAGCCTTAGAATTGAGTGTTCAATGCTGTGGTCACTTTTCAACATGATCAATTTCAAATTGAACACTGTCAGAACTAATACTACTCCTCTGCGTTTTTTTTTTTTTTTTTTCATTGTGCCCAAAACTTTCTGCTTGGACGTCTTTTCCAAGTAAGCTTTTAGTGAAGTGGAATCCTGGAGATACAATTGCAGCAGATACGGATTAAAGCATAGTACAAATTTGAAAAATTCTTTCGCCAAAGTTTAGTGCTCAGTATTGTCCATTTAAATTTAAATTTAAATTCCAGCTGTTACAAACACACTGTGGAGTCACGATGAATGATAAGAATTGATGAGTGCTTCTACAGTGATTGTGTGGTCTGTGAAAATGGTTCTGATTCGCGGTTGAGTCCCCTCCTTTCAAAATAAATTACGTCACATTTTGCCTCTTATACAACTCCATGGCCATGCCAAGTTTCGTATCGTTCACTATTGTAGATACTTAGCAATTGCACTTTTAAAATGAAAGTGCGATGCAGCCACTTTTGTAGCTGTTTCGTGGCCATAGGCGACCAAAAAAAGGCATGGAAAAACTGCAAACCCCTCATCAGCTTTTTGCCAAGCAGCAAGGAATCCTCCTCCCCTGCCTCCCCTTTTTCCCACATTCTCTGCTTCTGGTAGCATGCGGCGACATTTGCATTCTTAGCTTCCAGCTAAAACGTAGTATGCTTCTATGTACATTGGCAGCTTCCAAGTAGCACGTCCTACACAAAATGGCAAACTATGTAACGCTTTGCATTTCCACAATGACGCAGATTTCGCGAATGTTCCACTTCAAATCGTTATAATAGCGTAAATGGAGATCACTGGTAGAAAGAAATTTTGAAACACAAAAATTAAAAAAGATATAAAAAATTAGGAAAATTGGGAAACCGTATACCGCTCTGCATTTCCATAATACTAATGCAGATTTCGCTAATGTTCCACTTGAAATCGTTATGATAGCGTAAATGGAGATAATTGGTCGGACAGGATTTAGGAAAACCAAGAAATTTGACTGTAAAAACTTACACTCAAGACAAGCGGCATAAGAATGCTATGGATTAGTATATAGTTCTCTGAATATTTGCAGAATTTTTTTTGCACGTGCCTTGGCTGTGAGTCACAATAGAGCCTATCCCCACATTTTAGTGAGATGTCTGGTGTTGGGGGGGTGTTCTCTCAGGATTTTATGCTAGATGTGATGACGGGTGAATGGTGTACCCAAACACATGCAAAACGCACACTCATTGAGACTGTGCCCGTTTAGTGAGGCGCAGTTTACACTTCATTGTATCCCTTGAGTGGGTGCTGATATTCCGTTCCAAGATAGTTACAAGGCCTGCACTTCCGGTGCGATGCAAAACATTAATTAAACGTGTTGATATGTGCCCCCCCCCCCCCTTTCCCCCCAAAACCTACCTGATACATAGCCATCCTAATTTAAGGGTAAAAAATGCGCGGAATTCAGTTGAGAGAACATTTTGCAGCAGAAGAAATCGCGGAAGTCGGAAAAAAGATTTAGCACTGCTGGTGCTCGAACCCAGGCCATTCGGGCCAAAATCTGGCACTCTAATGGGCTACTGGGGCCCAATAGCGGAGATCGTTTCAGCAGCTGTTCAGAGAAATAAGAGTTGCTGCTCGGAGGAAGTGCTGCGCTTGTGCCCATAGGGAAATGGAATGGCACGAGCAGGTGACTGTGCTTTGTCTCTGCATTCCTGCTACATCACTGTCCTTCATTATACGGACAGGGAGGGATCACCATTTTATCATTCCCTTATTCACGATTAGTGATCTAGGAGTAAGTTATCATCGAGTTAGAAGTAGGCCATGACGACGGTAGTTCAACTTACATGTGGGCAAATCTTCGCTTTGAGCCAGCCATGTGTCATATTCTGTAAAAAAAAACTTCTCTGTTTGTATGTATGTACAGGTGCCGTCAAAAGTAACTGGAATGCAGTCTCGTAAATTTACAGAAATTTGTTCGTCCAGAAACTGCCTGACTGCTTTGGAGTGCGTTTAGAGGCGTCCTCCGTACTAGGAAAAAGCTTCCTGTAGGCCGGTAATGGCTGTCATAAAGCCAGTAAGACAAATATTTTGTGA
>JABSTR010000038.1:0-68190 GCA_013339765.2 Haemaphysalis longicornis | reverse complement strand
TTGGGTAGATGTAAGGTTAATGTATGGTAGCTGGTACAAGGTATGGTTGAGTAGAACACCGTGTACGAGACGGAGGCGGTGCTGTTCCGTGATGCCGTGGTGTTTGCTGGCGATCCGTCTAATGAGATACGTGGTTTGGGTAACGTATTTCTTTACGTGCTGGAGGGTGAGTGCGGGTGATCTGTTGTGTGTTAGGGTGAGGCCTAAGACTCTAAGTTGCTGTGTGTGGGGTATTGGGTCAGAGTGTATAAAAAATTGGATGGGGGGTTTGGAGGGGGCTTGCTGCGAGGGGGCGTGAAAGTTAGGAGAGCAGATTTTTGTGGAGCACTGGAGCGTTAAAGGTTCGATGTGGTCTAAGACTTGGTTGAGGCCGTGTTGCAGTGTGGTTTCAATGTGTTGGTCGGAGCCAGAGTGAACCCACAGGGCAATGTCATCTGCGTACAGTGTGCTGCGTAGTGTGGGTATGGTGAGGAGAGAGCGGGCAAATGGGATTAGGGCGAGGTTAAAGAGCATGGGCGAGAGGACTGCTCCTTGTGGCGTTGTGCGGTCTGGCATGTGGAAAAAATCAGACTGGACATGGCCAAAGCGGATGGTAGCAGTACGTTGTGTAAGAAAGTTATAGATATAGTGATAGAAGTGTAGGCCTAGGTTTTGGGATGAAACCGCCTGAAGTATGCTATGATGTGAGACATTGTCAAAGGCTTTTTGAAGGTTAGGTGAGAGAATAGAGGTGTGGTCTTGTTGCGGGGGGTGTTGGTGGAAATCATGATGGTACTGTATAAGGGCGTCTTGAGTGGATAGGTTGGGTCGAAAGCCGATCATGTTGGGGGAGTAGGCTTGAGTGTGTTCAAGGTGCGCATTAATACGATTCTGCAAGACGTGTTCGAAAAGTTTGCCAAGGCAGGAGGTGAGGGAGATAGGGCGGAGGTTGTGTATGGAGGGGTTTTTTCCAGGTTTGGGGATGAGGGTGATGTTGGAGTGTTTCCAGGTGGAGGGGAGGGTGTGTTTAAGCCAGTGTTGGTTAAAGAGTTGCACAAGGTGTTCGAGAGCCTCCTCATCTAGATGTCGTAAGAGGGCGTTAGTGATGTTGTCATGTCCTGGCGCGGTATTACATTTGAGGGTTTGGATCGCCGCATGTAGCTCTGAAAACGTGATAGGGGCATCGAGCTGTGGATTGGGGTTGCCAGTGTATTGTGGGGAACCAACAGGGTGTTGTGAGGGCGGTGGAATGTAAATGGAGCGGAGGCTGTCGCATACGGCAGTGGGTGAGAGTTGAGTGTCCGCTATCAGTTCAGTGGTTTGGTTCCGAGATTGGGTCTTAGTAGAGCGCGGGTCGAGTAAAAGTACACTGTTTCCCCGGTGACCGCGGGTTTCACCACTCACTCGGCATGACCTTCCTTGAAGTACTCGCCGATGGTTACAGAGTATTCTTCCAGGATATGCGGTTCGTGGTGAGACCGTTGTAACCACCATCAAAGTCCGGTCTCCACTGCACCCGGTTGGCGCTGGATATAAGGGCTTAAGGCCTGGAGTTTCGAACATAAGTGGCACTACGGACAAATTGTTTTTTTGTAGAGTCCACTCTGAAACTTCACTAACGCATCATGGTCTTCAGCTTCAGTCTTCAAAGTTGGGTGAGTTATACCTATTGCATCCAGCCTTCACATGACTCAGGGATCGATTAGTTGGAATCTTTCACCCGGTCTTTCAACACAGGCCAAAAACAAGGCAGTTATGCTGCTGCTCCTCGCCAGGGGATAGTCGGTGCTTGAGTACAGTCCCTGAAGAACGCCGCCCAACACTGTATCAACGGCACAAAGGCTGTCATTGAAGCGCTGGACTCGTCCGCTCACGAGCTTCCAGTACTTGTCAGTACAAGTTATAAGCATACTGTCGGTGTTTGTGTCCGTCTTCGGGTTTGCCGGCAACGAGACAATTGTGGTGGCGCAGGATCTTCACGAGTTCGGTTTCCAAGAGTTTCCAAGACTTTTTACGGCGCAGAACTCTGGCACTTCAAGACAAATCGAAGTTCACGGGACTCGATTGAAAGCTGGTGCGTAAGGGGACCGCGACCTTTTGAGTCGGGTACGATCGCGGACGTTTCGAGCTGCCAAACGTAAACAGGGCCAAGTCCTCCACCCTGGAACCAGGCAGTGCCAGCGGACGATACAGGTCTCTGCGCGGGAACGTTCGTTGGCTCCGAGTGTCGAGGAGCAGGCGGACCAACACAAGCCGATCGCACTGTCCGTATGCCCACACTGCGGCAGTTTAGAGCAGCACCGATGAGGAGTAAGTGCTGCTGGTAGGAGCTGTCATTACGTTGTGATCTCGTTCTATACGTTGCTCACGATGAACATCTCAATCACGACGAGAAGCAGTCGGGCACATGGTCCCCAATCCCTCCCAAATGTTGCAAAGGGTGGGGATGTGACATCCCGAACAAGCTTCACACTTCAGTGTCGTGCTAGCGCGGCAGTTGTGAGCCATGTGCCCTTGACTCAGTTGTCTAAAGTAGCAGCGGTTCCCTGAAAAGCGGCGTGGCTTTTCCCCCACTGGCACGGAGGGCCGGGGAGTCGGTCCACGAAAATGGTTGTTGTGCTTGGAAGTTGAGAGTTTTCACTGCAGGAAACGTCTGGATGCCTTGGGCGCCGACCTGCGTAGCTGGCTGCAGTGTAGTGGCCAAGAGGGTAAGCATTTCCCACGAGGCAAGGAATGTCCAAATCTGCAGGACAACACTGGCTGTCATGATAAAATGGCGGGGCTTGCTATAAGAGCCGGAATTCACCTTTCCTTGGAGATGATGCCCGCAAGGAAGCTCCTAACAACGCTATCGTGCATATTCATACGAGAAAAGTATGGCGTGCGTCTGCGCCATTAGCTGGGTATGAGCTTTCCAAAGGTTCTAATTCTGCGGTTTTATCCCGTGACGAAATTTTTCATTCGCCATAAGGTATACTTCCTACTAACTGCTGAATCCTGCGGAAGCATCCCACTTAGAATTTTATAGAATACAAAATTAACTACGTCATAAGATAACTGAAAACAAAGCGAAGGTCGCATTGAAAGCTCTGCATGTTCGCAAGTGACTCCTGGAAGAAAAAATCAAGCAGTTCCACTCAAAATGAAAGTGTCGAAGTGCAGAGAAGGGATTCGCTAGAGAAGCTGTGGCGATCTCTCTTGGCTGCTCTCAATATCAACATGGCGTTGATACCAAAAGTAGTCAAGTGAGGGCGCCGGAGCTTACACTGGATTGAAACGATGCATTAAAGTTTCATTGTTTTGGGTAATTGCGCTAAGCCATGATGCTTTGCCTATTTTATACTACTGTGTACTTATTTGCGGTCTCGCAACAGCCTCTGTGGCAAGAACGCAGCGCGAAGACCACCCGGAATTATTCGCATATGAATAACATGTGCCTGTATGTCGCAATTGGATAGACACCGGCTTCCTAAAGCGAGGAACCCAGCTTCGATACCGAACAGGGGAAGCAGTGGTCTTTTCGACGCCTCTGTTTGCGTGCGTGACGCCGTATGACGGCGGTGGCTAGATACCGTGACCCTGGACGAGCTACGGCGTCCACCAGGGCCCCCAAAGGTATCCGCAAAGAGAATCACCTACGACTTGCCGTATTTTCCTCAAACTAACCCCAAACACGGATGCATGTGTTTTGGGATTTCACACTCTTGTACAAATTTGCTTGCTAATTATTTATCGCGGCATAAATCATTGGACGTTTAGTTTTCATCAAAGATTGTTATCATTTCATGCTGGCGTTGCAAACGGTTACAACGCTATGCAATGTTGATTTGGCATCGCAAGCTGGGCAGATGTTGGAGGCGTCCAATCTCTATTGGGGCCGGTAGCGCCGCCATAAAATAAAGTAGAAAATCATTACCTCTGTAGGCGCACCTTCACAATGAGTGATCATCTCGTGCCTAAAAAGTCTAAAGGCGACAAGATGAGCAATCAATGGCACAATCCCCATCGCAGGCACCAGGAGCTCCCGTTATCGCGAGCGCCGCCGCGTGTATGACATTTCCTGTCGTATATGACGCTTTCCATAGGAACACTAGTAACACCTTGTTCCGCGGCTCATCCACCGTTTTCCCCGCACCGGCGGACGTACCACTACGTCACTGTGCACATCATTTCTTATAGTTGCATGGGCTCGCGCTTCGCGTCATGCAATGTGCAACATAAAACACGCGGGAAGGTATGAATGAGTAAATGTAGCGAGCTTCAACTAATCTCTCTTTGGTAACGAAGCCATATCCCTGCTCAATATCGGCTCTCTTCGCGCGCTGCTCCACTTTATGCTAATTGTCATATTTTTGCGTGGAGTGACGGCATACACATTTGCTGCTTTTGTGTGTGCCACGTTTTACAGCGAGCTGTTTAGGATTTTAGTTCCACCGTGGAGCGTTACCAAAAAACGTAACATAGCCGAGGTCACGTGACGGTGTGTCCCTTACAAAGGAAGCCCGGCAGTCGTCCAGACATGCGCGTGGGCTTACGCCACGTCAGCAGCTCACGAAAAATGCCAAGAAAAATACCGACTGCACGTGAGCCTGCGCCTCGTGAGGCGCGCCCAGCGTCGATCGGCTCAACCGTCGAGAACACTCTGCCTACCATTTGTGGTGTGCTCTCTCTCATGCTGTTATGCTCGCCAGTTCACGTGCGTTCGCACCAGAAGTTGGGAGCGCAGACGCCGAGTTCGCGCTACAGACGCAGAGTTCGCAAAGCCGGTTGCCGCAAGCTCTAGCGCGTGCTAACCCGTTCCACTTTGGGAGAGATGTGAAAGCCTGCGGACGGAACAATCCGGGCCTTCCAGTCATAGAGAACCTTCAGCGGCAATTTCGGAAATCCTTGTGAGGTGCCACATCCGGGTCGCCCATGAAGGGAGAGGAGCCGCCAGCTCCTGTCTTTCGGCAGCCTTGCGCCACTAGTGGAAGGAGCTCATATTTTTAATGGAAGGAGCACCCGGTTTTACAATCAGTCTAACCTGTTACTTCCTCAAGTGGAAACCAACGATAGGAAATACCGATCGATTGCAGGGTTTAATGCGCCGACGCAACGCAGGCGGTGAGGCATGCCGTAGTGGCGGGCTCCGCATTAATTTTGACCCCCTTGGGAGCTTTAACGTGCACCGAAATTGCATTCCAACGGGCGTTTTTGCTTTTCGCCTCCATCAGAAAAACTACAGGAAATATACAGCCTATTCATCGGCACTGATTTTGTGGAACTCAATACTTTACAGCTATAAATAATCATGCAAGACAAGATCAATTCGCCAACAATTGAAACCAATTTTTTGTATGTTGCCAATCACTGCAACAGTTTATGCACTCTATTCTTTTAGGTTACGCGTTCTGCAGACCGCCAGCGTTATATTATGCCTCTAATAACCATACCGCTGTGCTATTTACGTTAAAACCCATCTTGTGCCGCAGTCACACGTCTTGCTAACAGTATTTTTTACAGTTTTATTTATTCAGCTAGCGTAGTATTTATCGCTTCCTCCTCTTCGGATTCATGCGAGGGAGGAGGAACATCCGGGTTTCCAACGAAGAGCGAGATGGGTGACATAAGAAGAGCGTCCCTTCGGAAGTAGAGAATGCACGCCACGAAAGCCGGTGGGCGCTACTCGAGAACGGACGTAAAAACGTCGGTCCAATCCCGAACATTGCGTTGTGGCGTAAAGTATCAGCGAGTTGCAGAAGAAACGAGGTTTCGAGCTCGAGTACATTTTACACGCTTAAATGACGGAGTGTTCATTGCTCTTGAGGGGCTATAGCGGCGACACTGAGCAGAAAACTTCACTGACCCTCGAAGCATACCCACGCTGGAAGCTTTCATGAGTCTCCAAGCATAACGAGGCAAAAACGTAGCCAAAAAATGAATAATTAAGCTCCGCTGTTTGCCGAGTCTTCGTACCTTATATAGCGGATGTGCCCAAAGCTTTTGGACATTACAATCTCCTTTCCGCTAATATCTTTCTTGCCAAAAATATCTTATTCTTGATATGCTTTACTTTTGATTGATTTGTCAGCTACCTAAGTCGGATAATGGACTTACAATTTTTAGAAGTGCTACGACGAAATACTGGCGTGACAAACCGCACTGTACACAAGATATATCAGATCGCGAAGCCGGTTTGCTACCTTTCAATTTACCAGTTTTTCTTAATAAGAATAATCGCGAGCACAGGAAGGCGAGAATGAACATAGCTAGAAATGGCAAACTCCTTTACACAGTCCCACATCATTCGGCATTCGTAGTAGAATCATTCCTAAACACCAGACCACCCAGTTTTAACTCGGGGCACCTACTCTAGAGAGGGAGAGAGAGAGAACAATCTTTAATGAAAACTGGCGATGTCAGCCCAGCTAAGATGCCTGGCTTGCTACGCCAGATGAATGCGATGACGATGATGATTATAATCACGAAGAGGATACATATTTTAACTAATTACGAAGTCTGATCAAGACTTGTGTCTTTTAGGTATGCCAATAAGGCTTTCGTTGCACGAGCGACACGTTTGGAAGAGTTCCAATGACCTAATACGGCTCTCAGTTCTAGTTTTGCGGACAGCGGCTGGCCCAGGGACACTGCGAGAGACACTCTTTGTGTACTAAAGCGCACACAGTCACATATTAGGTGTTGGAGGTCTGCACGCACACCACACTGTGGGCACAGAGGCGAGGAGGACTGGTTGATTTTGTAGCAAAAGTATCGTGTTTAGGCGAGGCTCAACCGCATGCGGTGCAGTACTGCTTCATCATGCTTGGATAGTCCAGGTGGCATCTTAAAATTAGAATGCGGGTCGATGGAGTAGAGGGGCGTGTAATGGCGGGATGCGTCTGTCCAAAGCGATCGCTGCATGCTCCAGGCCACACTGGATGCAAGGGTTGAAGCATCTTTGCGAGAAAATGGCCCAGGTATTTTTGATCCGCGTTGGTCATGCACTGTTGATACTGCAACGTCCGTCTTCACATTTCCAGTTATCCCGCAGTGGGCAGGGAGCCATTGAAGTGCTATTTGATGGTGCGCTTACAGAGCTTGAAGATATAAAGCTTGTACATCAAGCACAAGCTCATCTTTGGGGAAAGACGCCAGACATTGCAGTGCAGCCCGAGAGTCCGTGAAGATGGCCCACGTGCGTGCCGGCTGCTCGATGATGTGAGCCAAGGCCATCCGCAGATTTGCAAGTTCGGTAGCCATAGATGATGTTTTGTGGCTGAGCATGGCACTGAGGATGGTGCGGAACGAAGGTATCCACACTGCGACAGTGGATGATGTGGATGACACCGATCCATCAGTATACAGATGTGTATGAACTTCGTATGTGTTGTACATATATTCAAGAGCAAAAAACCGTAGAGCGGCAGGTGGAATATGCTCCTTGCGTGTAATTCCGGGCACCGTGGTCACTATTTTCATGGGCGGGAACATCCAGGGCGGGTGGAGATGAAGTGATGGCGGCTGGTAATGGTGCGGCAGGAAGTCGCAAACTTCAGGGACCGAACTTGGCGCTAAAGGGTGGTCACATTGCATGGCCACAATACGCAGTCGCACGCGGAGGAGCTCCTGCGTGCCGAGAGCCAAGGGTGACAGACGTCGGTACTCCGTCAATGTTCCAACAGTAGAGGTAGTTTTCAGAACACCAATGCAAGTCCTCATAATTTGTGCTTGCATGGACTCTAGAGCCTTGATAGTTCCTTTAGAAACAGGGACCGAAATGGCGATGCGGTAGCGTATGAGGCTAACGCAGAGCGCTTCTTAGAGCCGAAGGAGAGAGTTAACGGAGCAACCGCCGGAGTTTCTGGAGAGCATACTGAATATCCGGGCGATTGAGGTAAGCTTCTCCTTGAGATGGCGGACATGAGGTGACCAGGTGAGTGACCTGTCGAATTTCACCCCCAGAAACCTATAGCTGGGAAGGTATGGGATGTCAGTGCCGCCAACAGTGACCTAGTAGTGCGTCAGGTACCGCTTCGTAAAAGCCAACGCAGCACATTTGCTTGCCGAAATTTCCATTCCTCGTCGTGCCAAGAACGATGCAATGCAGTTGATTGCTCGCTGAAGTCTCGACCGTAGCACACGTCTGTTACGGCCAGAGCTCCATATGCAGATGTCGTCCGCGTACAAAAAGATTTCAACCGACTGCGGCAAGCATTTTTCCAGGCCTATAATGGATATGTCACTCTGTACAGTCCCTCGAGTCACTCTATACAGTGCTGAGTCGCCGCTGTGTGTTGACATTTATACATACCTATCGGAGAGATAGCGCGATAGCCGTTCATACATGCGGCCTCCTATTCCTGAAGACTTCATCGCCGAGCAAATAGCATCATGCGCTACGCAGTCATAGGCTGATATGATGTCCAGGGACGCGGCAATGATGATGTTCCGCCTATACTTAGCTTGTTTTATGCTGGTTGCAAGGGCAATGGCATTATAGATGCTGCTACGGCCCTTGCGGAAGCCAGACATCTGTGGCGGGTACACATTTCTGACTGTAAAATCCCAGTTCAAGCGATACAGAACCATCTTCTCAACCAGTTTGCGGCACAGCTCAGGAGGGCTATGGGACGGTAAGACTCTATGACCGTTGGAATTTTCCGTGACTTTAGAACTGGCGAAATGCGGGTGTGTTTCCATTTCGGCTCTAGTCGGCCTTTCTCCCATAGGCGGTTAAAAACGTTTAGAAGGCATCCTTTCCCCTTTTCGCCTAAATGCGAAAGGGTTGCATAGCTGACGTCGTCCGGACCTGGGCACGTGGATTTTTCGATGGAGGCCAGTGCAGCCAGCTGTTCTGCTATTGAGAATGGAACGTCCATGGCACACGACATCGCTAGGGAATGCTCGCTCCGGGGCGACGATGATGGTGGTACAGGTGTCGGCGCCGTGGTAATTTTCTTACACCCGCCGCGGTGACTCAGTGGCTAAGGCGTTGCGCTGCTGAGCACGAGGTCGCGGGTTCGATTCCCGGCCGTGGCGGCCGCTTTTCTGATGGAGGCGAAAAGCGAAAACGCCCGTGTGTGCGAGATTTCGGCGCACGTTAAAGATCCCCAGGTGGTCAAATTGATCCGGAGCCCTCTACTACGGCGCGCCTCATCGCCTGCGTTGCGTCGGCGCGTTAAACCCCACAAATCCAAAATTTTCTTACAGAAGGCGTTAGCGACGTGTAGTTAAGTCGTTTTCGTGCTGAGTGCAACTGAGCTAAAGGGGTGCAGTTGGCTTGGTTGGGCCCGCAGGCTTCGAACCAGGCGCCATATTCCGGAAAGCGGCTTCCTCGGGTCCAACTTCGAGCAGAAGGACTCCCATTCACGCTTGGCAAGCTTGGCCATATGCCTCTGGACCGCCCTCTGAGCACGCCTGGAAGCTCGGATATCCTCAGGCGCTAGCGTACGACGGGCTCGTCTTTCGGCTCGTCGACGCACTGCTCGAAGCCTCTAAAACTCTGCGTCAGCAGTGCTGCATTTGGGCGGCAACCTCACCACTTTGGTGCTGGACTTTCGAGCTCATGACATTGTATCCACGAAGGAGTCATATGAGCTCACTGAGTCTGCACACTCCTCCATCACATTTGTAAATGCTTCCCAATTTAAACAGCGAATTACACGCTGTTGGCGGATACCCGTAAGACCATCCACTGAAATGTAGGACGGAACGTGATCAATACCATGCCCTTCAATGTCCGCTGTCCAGCTCGTCCTAGCAATCAGTTGCGATGAGACGACCGTGACGTCAAGGGCGCTTGATACCTTGCCCCGGAAGAAAGTCGGCTCTCCAGTGTTGACGTACATGCCATGCCTTTGATCAGTGTCAAGGAAGCGCCGCCCTTTGACAGTTGTTTTTATACTGCCCCAGGAGGGGTGGTGAGCGTTAAAATCTCCAGTCAAAATGTGCGGGGCTGGTGTGGCACTGATGATGCTTTCTAGGCGGTTTGTATTTATTGCCACGCCAGGCCGAATGTAAGCAGCAATTATTGTGAATGATAGACCTGCGCCCCGCACAGTTGCTGCCACGTATTCATTCGATACGTCTGGTGGTAAGCTATGCACCACTGAAGTGAGGTCGTTTCTCAGGGCCACTAAAACTTTTGATATTTTCACACCAGTTTTCGTCTGCACAACTGTGTACCCGGAAAGGCGTATATCGTACGGCAATCTTGATTCTGAAATAGCAATCCCGGGAAATTTGTGCCTTAGAGGGAGTTTATGTAGATCAGAGAGGCGTTGTTTGAGTCCGCAGGAATTCCACTAGAAAACTGTGGCTTTGTCACAAATTTCGTTAACTCTGGGGGCTGTCACGACACGAGTCGTAGCAGCTACCGCCATTGTGCAAGGAAAGGAGAGACATAGTTCAGGAGAGTCAAGAGCACCACAGCTACGGGAGACGTCAGAGGGGCGAGAAAGACGCCAAGAGCCTCTACAAAAGAGGACAGCACAGAACACCAGCCCCCGGTACTTCCGTCAACTGCACGCTGCACTGGCATAGACGTCCGACGGGCAGATTTTGAAGACCGTGAAGCTGGAGTAGGAGTCTTGGCTGGTGGCGGGTGAGGCGCTGCTGTCGATGCAGACGGGGACGCATCTTTTGAAGAAGACGCGGGGTTTGCTCTTGGTTCCCGCTCTGGCAGAGCTTCTGCAGCAGATTGCTGCTGCTGCGGATCGCGCCGCAGGACCGGTAGAGCCGGGAAGTCCTCATCGGCGTTGGTGGAGATGGGACCCGCAGGTGGCTGTTCTGGCTTTTCCGAGTCTTTGCGCCCAGTGTGACGCCGCTCTATTAGGGCTGATTTTGCTGACTTGTAGTCAACATGGTTTGCGGTCTTGAGTTTTAAAATCGCCTTCTGATTACGGCGGACGGAGCAGTGAAGAAAGGTAGATTCGTGGGTTTTGCTGCAGTTAGGACATTTTAGCTTGTCCGCAGAACAGGACGCACGATCACGACTGTCACCGCACTTGGAACAGCGAAGCAAAAATTTGCAAACTTCTGCCACGTGTCCGAACCGCTGGCATTTTTTGCATTTCCGAGGTGTTTCCACGTAGTCAGAGAAAGAGAGAGAGAAAGACTTTATTCAGTGCCAGCAGAGGAGAGGTCCGGGCTACGCAGAGCCGCTCCCTCCCCCCGACGCGTTACGTCGCCCTCAGGACTAGGCCCCGCCGGCGTCGGTGAGAGCGTCGCGCGAAAGGTACTCGGGAACTCGTCCCTTTCCCCCCCGTAGGCGCCTCTCTCCACCTCTGCATGGCGAGAGCAGCCTCGAGCTGCTGGACGGCGAAAGTTTGTGATGTCAGGTCCGGTGAGTTCGCGGCACTGACAATGGTGTCCGGCAACCGGCCGTAGAGGTCGGCTGCTTCGACAGGATGCACTGCACAGTCCCACAGGATGTGGGCCAAAGTTGCGCGTTCGCGCTCACATACACTGCACACATCATTGACGTAGACGTCCGGGCACACGTGGCGTGCCAGCGCCGGCATGATTACCGATAGTGTCTGTGACTGGAGTAACACCACTGCCTGCGAACGCGCGAGTCACGGGTGGGGCGGTGGCGCGGTGCGGCGGCCGAGCCGGTACCACTCCAGCACCTCCCCGTACGTGAGGAGGGGCTCCGGGTCCCACCCGTCGTCGTCGTCGTCATCTTCTCGGTGGTCTTCGCCGCGGCGCTCGGAGGAGGAGGGGTGGCCCCGCCGGCAGCTTCGGTGGCCGCCGGCCGGGCTCGCCGTCGCCGCCGCCGCGCGGTTGGTCAGTCCTCGCGCGGCGGCGTCCGCCGTCTCATTGCGGTTGGGCAGACCGCCGCCCACATCTCTGATCTCCGTGTGCGCCGGAAACCACCGGAGGTGGGTGGCCGGCACCGCTTCACCGATCACTGCACGACACCTCACAACGCGCACTGCACTTTCACACACGTCGTTCTTGGCGTAGTTCGCGATGGCCGAGCGCGAGTCACTGATCACCGTGGTGCATCGCGGGTCCGTCAGCGCCACCGCGATCACCGTCTCCTCCGCCTGGCGGGCGGACGGGGCGCGGACGCTGCAGGCGCTGTAGCCTTCACCCGTGGTGGCGCGGACCGCCACCGCGACGTAGGCGTCGGGTCTGTCGGGGTACCGGGCGGCGTCCACGTACAGGGCGCCCGAGTCGTTTGCGTGCGTCGCGGCGAGGGCACGCGCACTCGCTTCTCGGCGGCCGCGGCTGCGGTCGGGGTGGACGTTGCGGGGTAGCGGGAGGATCTGGAGCCGCTGCATCACCTCCGGCTGGAGCTGCGTCGTCTCGTGCCGATGCGAGTCCGTGGTCTTCGGTCCCATCCCGAGGCGCTCCAGGATGCGCCTGCCCGGTCTTGTGGAGGCGATGCGCTCGAGCTGCGCTGTCGTTTGGGCCTCGCTGATTTCCTCGAGGGTGTTGTGCACCCCCACCTCTAGTAGCCTGGCCGTGCTAGTGCTGTATATCAAGCCCAGGCACGTCTTGTAAGCCTTGAGGATGGCTGCGTTGATGCGGTCCCGCTCCTGCCGTAGCCAGTAGTGGAACGTGCCGACGTAGGCGACGTGGCTCATCGCAAAAGATTGGAGCAGTCGGAGGAGGCGGCCTCCTCCATTCCGCTGTGCCGCGTCGCCACACGTCGGACGAGTGTGGCCGCTGCGCCCCGATCTTGGTGATGAGGCGGTCGACCGGGTCTTGTTACTTCTGCTGGCCTCGAGGTACAGGCCGAGGACCCGGAGCGTGGCGACCCTGGGGATGACGGCGCCGTCCCTCGTTCTGATTCTGATGTTCGCCGAGTCCTCGGCCTCCCTCTTATGGCACCTGCCCGGCGGCGGGATGAACAGCAGCTCCGACTTTTGCGGCGAGCACCGCAGGCCCGTACTGTCGAGGTGGTCTTCGATGGCGTCCACCGCCGTCTGCAGCGCATCTTCGATGTGGCCGTTGCTACCCCCGTGGACCCACAGCGTGATGTCGTCCGCGTAGATGGTGTGGCGGACATGTGGGATCCCCGAGAGTCTGCGCGCTACCCCGATCATCACGAGGTTGAAGAGCAGCGGGGATATCACCGAGCCCTGAGGGGCTCTCGTGCTCCCGAGCTTCTTGGGCGGCAGCTGGAGGTCTCCCGCGTGTATTTCGACGGTCCGCTCCGAGAGAAAGTCTCGGATGTAGTTGTAGGATCGTCTGCCCAGGCCAAGCCTGCCGACGTGTTCCAGGAAGGTGGAATGCTTGACATTGTCGAACGTGCTCTGCAAGTCCAGCCCCAGCAAGGCCCTGTTGTCTTGGGTGCGTACGGACGTGTCCAGGATGTCGTGTTGTAGCTGGATCATGTCGTCTTGAGTGCTGAGCCTCTCCCAGAAACCCAACATGGTGTCGGGATAGAGCCCTTCCGTCTCGAGGTAGCGTTGCCATCTGTTGTTCAGCACGTGTTCAAGAGTCTTCCCCACGCACGACGTTAGGGATATCGGGCGCAGATTCTCGATGCTGGGCGGCTTGCCTGGCTTCGGTATCAGCACTGTTCTCGCCGTCTTCCACTGGCGCGGCAGCGCTCCCGCTCGCCAGCAGCGGTTGAAGTACCTCGTGAGGGACGGGATGGCCCAGTCGCCGAGGTTCCGCAGGGCCTTGTTCGTCACCCGGTCCGGCCCGGCCGCCGACTTGCAGTTGATGGTCTGCAGCACGCCCCTGACATCCCACTCCTCGATGTCGCGGTCGAGAACGGGATTGTCCGCGCCCGCGTACTCTCCGTGGCGTTCGTTGGGAGTGCCCGGGAGGTACTCCGCGTCGATGCGCCTGCATGTCTCTTCCCTTCCCAGCGCTTTGGTGGTCGTGTGCATGACTTGCGCGAGGCGATGCTGCTAGTAGCCCTTGGTGCCGGTCTCGTCCAGGAGGGGACGGAGAAACCGCCACGTTCTCCCCTTGTGGAGCTGGCCGAACGCACCGTTACACACCGCGTGCCAGCGCTGGGTGCAGAGTAATCTGCTGTACTTCTCGATCTCGCGTCCCAGCGTGGCTATCGGCTTGCGGAGACGATGATTGTTTCTCCTTTCCCTCCATCTCTTTTGCAGCGACTGCCGGGCCTCCAACATGTTTGCCAGGCGGCTGTCTATGCCGGGGTGTTCCTCGTCCGTTTCGAGCTCAGTCGTTGCGTCCGTTACGAGGCGGAGGATGTCTTCGGTCCAGCTCTTGATGTCCGCGATGTCTTGCGTGGGTTCCTCCTCGGAGCGCGCTCGGAAGAGGTTCCAGTCTGTGATCTTTTGCTGGCGGCGACGCTCGTCCCGGGGTCACAAGAACGTCGGCAGCTCGATCTCTATTACGAAGTGGTCGCTACCCAGGTTCTGGCCCGTATTCCGCCACTTTGCTCCGCCTCTGGCCGAGTTGGCGACGCGGACGAACGCGAGGTCCGGGTTCCTGTCTCTGGTGACCGACGTGCCGATGCGAGTTGGTGACGAGGGTTACTTGTGCAAGGTGAACCCCGCGTCGGCCGCCTCGTCCAGCAACTCCTTGCCCTTCAAGTGGGATTCACACGACGGAGCAACCCTCTCTTTTTGGCCCACGGGACCCGCTCACGTGACCGGTTTTAGGCTCCGCCCCTCGGTGGGGATAGCCCGCGGTGGCTCCGCGAAAGAAAATGCCTCCGCATGTTTTCGCTCGACGGCGGTGGCCCTCGGCGGGGAATGAAACCTGTTCCTCGGCGCTGTCGTCTGCTAGTCACTCCGCATAGCTCCGGACGTGTGGATGCGCCACCAGGCCGGATAATCCGGTCACGTGCTGTTGACGTTACATATCCGTCCCCGTGAGAGGGTTTCTCCGTCATGTGAATCCCGCTTCAGCGTCGTGCGGGTGTACCCGAGCTCTTTGTGGGGGGCGTTAAAGTCTCCGCAAATCTCAATCGTGTCTTTCGCCGCCGTCGCCAGCGCCGTGTGCAGAATGGTGCGGAATCTCTGTTGGCGATGCGCGGGATTGCTGTACACGTTCACCAAGAGGATGGACTCTTTCTTCTTCTTCCCTAGCACCACTTCGGTTGCGCAGTATTCCAGTGCGCTGCGGCCGAGCAGGCCCTCGTGCTTCACAAACGGGATGCCTTTCTTCACGAAGGTGAAGACGCCCTGCGCCGCCCCCTTCCCGCAGTCTCGTGCACTCAGAGGGCTTGCTTGTACTCTGTAACCCATGAGGGACAGCGAGTCCTCCGTGTGCGTCTACTGCACCATGAGGATGCCCGGGGGCCTCTCGGCGCCCTGGATGATTTGTAGTAGCGTTGCTTTCCGGCACTGGAAGCCGTTGGCGTTCCATTGCCAAATTGTGAGCGTCGAGGTGGTCCCGGATTGTCTGGTCATGGCGATGTCCTTGTGTTGACGGTTGGGCTGCGGTCTTCTACTGCCACGTCGTCGTCACTGCCTCGCTTCCTGTATAGGAACTCTTGTAGCGCATCGAGGCGCGCTCTACTGCCGTGAACCGGGCGTTCATGCGATGCTCGAGAGCGTCGGCTCTCTTCTCTAAGCGGTATATTCTTTCGGTGCAGCGTCGTAACTGGACGGCAACACTTATTCCACCTTGGGTTCGTGCCTCTTGTCGTCGTCTCCTGTTCGCGGAGATTCCTCGTCTTCTTGGGCCTCTATGGCGGTCTGGGAGGATGGTGGTAGGCTTACGGCCGTCTCCGTTGGTTGTGGGCTTGCCGGTGTTGGCGGCGTCGGTTGGGGTCGGTGTCGCGGCGTAAGCGACGGGGGAAGTGGGACCCGTTCCTGCTCCCCCTTTGGGTGGGCCGGTGCTTGCGGTTGTTGCTGCTGTGTGGCCAGGAGACGTTGCAGCTTCTCCTTCATGTCGGCTAATTGCTGTCGCAGTTGCGCGTTTTCGTTTCGAAGCGACACGATTTCCGCATTCATCCTCTTTTCAGGTGGGGATCGGCGACTCGTTCGCGGCGTTACGTCTGAATGTTCGCCGTCTCTCCGCGGCGATTTGGAGCGGGCGCCGCGAGCAGGTGTCGCTTTGACTACGGCAGTCCACGCCACGCGCTCACGTGATCGTGACGCGTTTCTGCTGCGGCTCCTCCCCCTTGCACTTCGATCTGCGGAACAGCTGGCGTCGCTTCGCGCGCGACTGCGGCTGCACCCACCGCGGCTGTGCCCGCGGCTGCGGCTGCGCCGGCGTCCTCTCGCGGGGTTTAATGGCGGGAAACTTCGGTCGTCGTTCTCGGGGGCCTTCTCCCTGCGTTCCCACTGCCGGCGCTTCACCAGATACCGGGTCTTTGTTCGTGCAGCCCGGCGCGCCGGTTGAATGGGACCCTCCGCACAGCTTGCAGTGCGGTTTGCACGCGAGCTCGTGCCCCTCGCTTGGGTCGCGCGTGCCGCACGCGAGGCACACCCGTACGTGCGGTTGCGGGCACACGTCTCTTCGGTGTCCTAGCTTGCCGCAGGTAGTACGCAGTTCGCGGTGTTGTCTGTACAGGCTACACCGCAATAATACTGCGCCGTACTTGACCGTCGACGGCACCTGCAGGCCTTGAAAGAGGACGATGACCGCAGAGGAGTTACCGATGCGGTGTGCGTCCAGCGCTAGCGGGTTGTACTCGTTGACGACGTTGGCTGTGATCTCCTCTAGGGTGTCTTCCCTAGCTATGCCGTGTATCACCCCCTTGGCGGTGCCGTAGGGGGCGGCTTGGTACGCGTAGACCTCGTATTCCTGATCGCTCACGCGTAGCGCCTGTAGCTGTGCGTATTTCGCCGCGCGGACCTCGCACGGCGTGCTCACGACGATAATGTTTTGCTGGACGTTCGGGCAAATGGTGTCTCGTAGGGCCTCGTCTCTCGTAATTCCGGTGGCTGCCATAATCGCCATAATGAGTTCGGTTGCCCTGACGCGACCGGCGTGGAGTCCGCCGCGCGGCCTGACGATAATCTTGAGCTCGTTCCTCGGTATGCTCGCGGGCATGCGTGCCGACTTCGCTAGCATGGCGTTGACTCTCTTGGCAAAGTGCGTTCTGGCGGTAGTGGAATTGGAGGAGGCTTTGGCGGCAGACTCACCGGTCGGCGACGCTTGCGATGCCGTTCCCTGTTGCCTGGCGGCGGCGCGTCGTCGCGGCAGCACCAAGCCGGTGGTGTCGTCGGCCTCGAGGGTCTCTCCCCGCACGGCGGCGACGGTGCGGCCGGTAGATCGGTCGACGGTGGTCGCTTGCAGCGTTAAATCCTCTTCGTGGAGGTGGGGTTCACCGCTCGCATCCATGGCAGCGGCCATTTGCGAGCCTCCACCGAGGCCGCTAGCCGCAGCGGTGCGTCGGCGACGAGGCCTTGCGCTCGCAGAGCACGCCTAGGCGTAGTGGTCGACCACGCCGGCGGTGGCAGGGCCGGCGTTCGACGTTAGGCTTAGCGCGGCGCCTGGCTGGCACTGGTCCAAAAGTGGTGAAACCTCACTAAGGGAGACACAGGTGGTCCAGGTGGTGGCGTCCGGTGGTGCGGATGGTCCTTAGGAAAGGGTATCCACACCAGAAAGGCACTTGTATTGGAAATTTCCGCCGGGAGAGGTGGAAAAACACGGAGCCCATGCGAAGGTAAGTTCGCACTGCTCGGCCCCCTAGCGGCCCTCCACGTAGTCATACACACGATAGCGCGTGTAACCAATGACTAAGTGGTCGGGTATAGTTTCTGTAGAGAAAACGATTTCACGCTCTCTGAAGCCTTGCCTAGTCTTAGGGCCGATTGAACTGGCACTAGGAGGCACAACGCGCGAGGATTTCAGGATCGGAGAGGTCCTTGGCAACACCCCTGATTACGCCCACGCCGCAGTTGCCGGGGTCGTGGCTCATATGGCCTTCACGGGAATACCAGCAATAGAAGAGATTTTCAACAGACGTTCGGTGGCGTCGTTATTGCGTGTGTCTATTGCGAGAAGGTTGAGGCGGTAGTTTGGACGCACTTGCAGCACTCCATTGGGAGCCAGTGACTCCAATCCGTCTTTGACAGCAAGGAGATTGTAGCGCGTAATGATTTTGGATGCATCAACTAGGTTTATGACAACGACGACGCCATGTCTCAAGGGGCTCGGGATCGTGCTGGGATCAAAAGGCCTGTATGAGCGTTTCGAGGCACGACAGCGCTTCGGGGGTTGCACAGGCTGAAATGGCTCAGAGTCCTCTGCTACCGGAGTGGAGTCATTAACGTAGATGACAGTTTCGGAAGCAGAGTCGGTGAGTTCTTACATGTCTTCCATGTCATCCGGCAGAGGTTTATCAGCGGGATTAATCACACGACTCACTTCTCCCGGGGGAAGCGACGACCCAAGATTGGTGCTGCAGGGGCTTGTTGAACTGCAGGTGGTTGTGAAGAGGCTGCGATCAGCGAAGCGGCAGGGGAACCCGGCTCCATGCTTTGGCCTGGCGGTTCACTCGGCGGTTGTTCCATTAGCGACGTTGACGGCGGCAAACACGAAGCCGTGCCCGTCGCAGGGAGCATATCCGACGCTTGAAATACTGCGTAACTTGATGACAGGCTCAACAAATGCCCAGTGAGACGAAAATAACAGAGCGGTGATCGAACTAAGCTGAGCTAACTCTTAAGTAAGTACAGGACCAAATACAATGAACCGTTCATCAATGACACAGTTTTTTACACTCTTAGAGCAGTGTTCTCAAGAACTTATCTTCCCAACTCGAGTGGTACTCAGGAAAACAAGCTGTAGTGTCCCACTGGGATCCTACAGCATGCGAAGGGCGTCGACAGTAGCGCCACCGCTGCACGCAGGGGACCTAAAGAGCGTCCTTGCCAAGTGGCGCCTAAGTGGGAAGGAAGGAGCGGCAGCCATGGGGTCTCTCCTAAAGCCGTTCTGTTTTATTTTACAGGTTGGTACTCCCCCATCACTTAATTTTAAGCGGTTAAATAACGCATTCTTGCTGCTGCTTCCTAGCCCCGCGTATTGTTGTTTGTGACGGCTGATTGTGTTCGGGTTGCGAAATAAATTATTATTGATTTATGGCGGCGTTGAGGAAACCCCTGGGCCACCCGACGCCATGGATCATGTTACCACACTATCTCATGAGCTAAGGACTGGTACTAAATCAATTAATTCCCATGTTGAGTCCCGCCACCATAAGCTTATAAAAGTATTAGATGAAGTAAAGACAAGCCAAACCAAGTTATAATTACACTGTCTCTGGTATTAACTCTTTACCGGACGCGGTTGAAGCTTGGGTAAGTTTACTCGACCAAACCAAGAAGAGCAAGTTTACCAAGTTGTCACAGACTCCGTTAAAGTGGAAACCGCCGAGCTGTGTTCTCGCCTTGACAGCTTTAAGGGTAGACATCTAAGGGACAACATAATATTTCATGGCTTTGAGGACACAGCTGAGGAATCTTCGGCTCATTCGGAAGAAAAAGTTCGTACCCTTATATCTGCATCTCTTGGAACTGTGGTACCCAAAAAATTCCCCCGCACCTCCCCGAGGGGGATTGTGAGGATGCAGAAATGCATTGGGTGCACCGATGAGTCTGATGCGATCAATGGCGAAGAGAGAGGCGAGAGTGTGAGCGTATTCATTTATTTTTTTCTTTTCCCACACCCGTCATTTCCGCTTCGTTATAGAGAAGCGTCTTCGAGACCGCGTTTAGCGCAACCGCCAACTGCAGAGGATCGTTCACGTCAAAGTCGTCGGGAATCGTTTCGAACTCACCGTCAGCATCATCGACGTCGTCTTCCTCCGGTTCCTCTCGTTCGCCGCCGTCATGGAAGTGATCGAGCCGACTCCAATCGACCCGAACGTTGATGGCGCGATACAGCGGGGTGTGTTCCAGGTGCTTGAGCCAAGCCAGGATGTTGCCGCGCTTCACCAACCCGCGCGTGTACGTTGCCGGACTCATCAGCCTCCGCTTGATGTGAACGTCGAACGCAACGTCCTTGGGTACCATGCGAGGAAGGCACCGCACAACCTTCGATACGTCGATGGGCACGTTCACCGCCTGTCCCTTGATTCCAAACTGCCCGTTGCCTCGAGTCAGCCGCCTGATGCTCATGAAGGGGAGTCGAGGCGCGATGAGCCGCTCTTCGACCGGGTTCAGATCGGGAAGATGCGCCGGCCGAGGAGGATAACGGTAGCCAAAACTCACGCAGCCCTCCTCTTCGCAGCTTTGTCTTCTTCTCCTTCTTCTTCTTCAGCGGTTCCCCTACGGGAAGATGACGATGGTGGTTGAACGCGAAGCTATCTCGTGATGGATTGTTTGGTTGGCCAATCCCTAGGGGCATCATGCCACAATCATCATCAGACGCGCTGCGGACGCCGGCCAAGGGACGCACGACAACCCCCGACTATAATGCATTTCTGCATAAAAATCTAGAACATAGGTTAGTAGCCTACGTGCCCAACAAATGCTGGCCAGTAATAGTAAAGCTTCGCTGTTTCAAAATTAGAGATGCTATTGTGTAGAACAAATCTAATCTTAAAGGCACAAGAATAACCATCGGCGAAAACGTCTGCAAAGCTACTCCTAATTCCAGGAAAAGGCTAACTGATTACGGCAAAGCAAGTGGGATGAAGTACCCTGTCCGCTACAACAAACTATTTATTATCAAAAAATGTTCCGTGTACTGTTTCCAAAGTAGCCGACAGCTCCGAATTTGAATCACCCTGTTAAACTGTTCCTAAGTCGCCACTTCCTCCTTCCTAACGCCACCACCTCGCAGTAGCAATCCCAGTCTAAAAACCAACCTTGTGGTATAAATGAAGTGTCCTTTTTAACATCCCCAGTGTAAGTAACAAGCGCGAAGATTTATCTTCTATTATTGATGATTGTAACGCTGATATCAATTCACTAACCGAAACTGGTTATCGAGTAAAATTCATGATTTTAAAAATTTCCCCACTTGCATAGGCATTCAAACTTTTCGATCCGACCGTCAAATAAAGAACGCGTGGCGGTGTGTTGAGGGCTGTCTCACATAAAATACATCATCATGTTATATCCACTGTTTGCTCTCTTGAGCTTGTATGCCCATGTGTTAGACTTGATCAGGATGTCGTTGTGTTCGCGTGCTATCGCCTTCGCAAATCTCAGGCTACGCTTTCTGATTCCCTGCACGATGCCCTAAACAAACTAAAAGCGCGTTCTCCAGCTTTCTTGATTTTTAGTGATTACAACTTTGGTGATACATGTTGGGGTTCAGATCAAACCATATCTGTGTCGCAACTCATCGGAAAGGCTGCATTTATTACCATTTGTGGACGACTTTAATCTAACCCGATAGTGCGACAACCCACGCGTCTTACCTCAATTTTTTCTAATCTCTTACATTCGATTCTAACCACCACGCCTGCTAGCATATTGCCGTAAACCATGCATTGCGTTTATTTATGTATTTCTTTTACCACCCGGCTGCGCCGGTTTATGTTATGTGTGTGCCAAGTGAAACTCGTGTTTTATTTTTTTATTTTTATGCCCACGTGTTATCTGTTTTGATAAAGAGAGCGTTTCGTACACACGTCAACGGCTTAGAATAATCTTCTTTGATCTAGATTGTTCTGGATGTAATTCGAAGGTTCAAGAAACACTCGCGCCCAAAGATAAATTCCCGCAGAGCAGACGCTGTCGTATTCGATTCGCCGGCGCTCGCCTACGCGCGTCACTTTGTTGACTACCGCTTCTCCGCCTGCGTATTATATGAGTTGTTAGGGGAGCACAAGTTCGCTCCAATAAACTTGTTTTTCCTTAAGACATCTGTGTCGCCTTTGTCTTTGTAAGAAATATCATCGCTCAAACATCTGGCCGGACTGAGGGACCATTGCATCCTGCATTTTATGTGCAACATTCACCTTTGCCGTCACGCGCACCGAACTAAGGTCATACGGGATTACAAAATGGCTGACATTGAGTCCGTTAAAAACGAACTTGCACTTTTTACTGAATCATATTGACGCGGTTTTTGTGTACGCTCGGTCAATGAAAAATTAATCATGTTTAAAAAAGTGAATATTGCTTGTAGAAAGATTTGCCCCTCTCCGAACTGTCTGTTGTGCCTCCCTGTGGTTTACATCGGCCTTAAATAGTCTTCGCAATAAAAACAAGGGGTTGTATACAAAGGCGTTGTCCGTTAACAACAGCGAAAGGTGGTCGCTTTAACCCAGCAATGTTTTTGATTATGAACAAGCCATAATACAGGCCAAACACTGGTTCTTTTCCGCAATGCTTCCTTCTCTGCTTGAAACTAACCGGCCTAAATTTTGGGAGATAATAAATGAACCTAAAGAAAGGGTGATTGCTGCTTGCTGTGACCAAGGAGTCGTTATGCCAGCTAATCAATGCTGTATAGCGTTGCAAAGTGTTTTTCTGCAGTCTTTTTCCAATACAGTTGCCTGCATTACACCAAACATTAATGATGATTTTTATTTATTTATTTCATATTACCCCTAAAGGCCCTCAATGAGGGTATTACATAATCATCCTCATCACCTGGTATCGATGGAATCACGTCGCAGTTTTTGGAGCGTACCGAAACCTATTCATCAATATTATGGTGTAGAATGTTCACTCTGTCCCTGGAATGTTCGATGCTACCCGGTGATTGGAAGGCGGGGTGAGTGGCTCTAGTACCGAATCAAGGTAAGTCTACACAACCCACCAACTACCGACCAATGACTCTAACTAGTATCCCTTGCAAAAGTTCCCAGCATGTAGTTTATTCCTATCTCATTACGTTTTTTGAATCAAACAAGCTCTTTAACAAAAATCAATATGGGTTTGGGAAGTATCACTCCTGTGAAACCCAACTCCTACGGTTTACAAATGACCTATTCTGTCACCCACCGCGTCTCTTTCATATCAAACCATTTTTTATGAAAAACTTGTAATACCCACTTCTATCTGCAACACCCTGGAGGCCATGAAAGTATTGTAATAAATAAAAAAAAATAAATTGAATTGCTTGTCTTCCCCAGAAATGTAGATATCCATCCTAGAGGTTCCCGGTGTAGAAAACGCTCACATAAGGCACGTGTGCGTGACTTCCAGTTTCCAAAATGACAATTTTTGATACAAATCTCAAAGAGGTGCGATTATCCCCCTTTTAAGCCAAAGTACGATACCAGGTATGCCGGAATCAGTCTTGATGATGTGGTGGTATGAAAGTGAAAAAAAAGGCCCAGGGTTTCACTGGTGACAGCCACTGTTTGGGCGCGGTTGATCAGTCGTATCTGATCCGGCGGCAATGGGCAGGTTGGCTGCTCTGCCCCCGTGTGGAGTGCTGGTTAGGGAGAGGGGAACGGAGGGTATATGTCGGCAAACACATATACATTGCGGAAAACCGGAGCGTCTAATCACAAGGCGCATTCTGGCGGCCAAGGAGCGTGGTTGTACGAGGTCCCTGTAAAGAACACTTGCATTCTGATTGTTAAGCTAGAAAGGAATTCAGCGAACGTGCCTTTATCAACGATGCGCTACTCGGGACTTGCAGTGCGAAGCAGATACTTAAACAAGCAGTTTCGGCAAGGGTTTGAGACATGCGGCTATATATGCCACGTCTAAAATAATCGCCCGACCAAACTTATATTAAACCAAAAACATCTAGACTGATCGATATTACTGAAGAGGGGTTTCTGAAGCAGGGTTTCGAATCAATAAAAGCTCGGAAGTGAGTAGCAATTTTTCAACGCGCCGCCTACTATCATTTGTAATTGTATTACCAATGGCAATCGAAATTCTTTACAAAAAACCTGTACGACTGGTAACGTTGTTGCAGTGAGGAACTGGAGGCTAATCTTAAGAAAGAGTTCAGTATTCGGTCTAACTGGGTAGAAAATATATGCGCTTATAAGACAACGAGTTAAAAGCAGCTACCATGAACCTAGAATGTTCAGCCGGAATTTGGGACAGAGCATTTATTTTTACATCCCCTAAAAACCATACAGAATGAATGCCCATACGCCATTTTTTTGTTTATTTGTTTTTTGGGAGGCTGCAGGAATTGGCTGCTAACCCGCGTGACATCTGGGCAAAGGTTTCGGCGCACAATACAAGCGTTTTGAAGCAAAATTGTTTGGTAGAAAGCAAGAAACACAATAAAAATACACTCGTGCAACATATGCTCCGCCAACTTTATCGGACAATAAACAACGCCAATGGGATAAAGGGCTGCGAAAGGCTCTGAGAAGCTGTGCTTTATATGAGAAAAAATAGGAGGTATTTCTCTGTTGGTGCTTTACTGGAGATCTTTCGGTGAAAGCGTAGGCGGTCTCCGCAGTGTGCACCATCGTAACATATATCGCTGTAAGCGGCTCGCTGACAAATTAAGTCGCGATAATTAAAGTCGCCACTTGGTAAAGATATTGAATGGCGGTATTTCCCACTAGGAAAGCTTTTCATGAACTTCAGTTTTACCGTGCGGTGCCTCTAGCTAGTTTTGCATAGATACACGTAACTAAAATAATACACAGGATTCAGTTTTGTACCGAATCATCCTGGAAAACGGAGCGGTGTGTCATGGTGTGACGAGAATATTCCTGGTCTGGCGAAGCAGCCTGCTACACTAGTGCAATCGTAAAAAACGCAGACAACGCGAAAATCAATTCAAAACCAAAATTATGCCAACTACTTTACCCGATACGATAAACTAATTCGCCTATCCAGGGCTCCAGCCACGCTAACATTATGCAACACCACACCGCCGGTTATTGTAGCTCTTTCAGAACCACGTCGCAGGGACTCATTTGAAAACTGCCTCTAACATCATGATGATGATGATTGCTATTGGTTTCCCCTTTGTAGCAGGGTGATGACATGTCATCTTACAGAAAAGAACTAATATAATTATGTTTTACATTCTTGGTTTAATAGTAGCGCTGCTTAATGCAGGCACAAAAAGCTTATTAGGCACAAAATACTTTTTTCCTGTTACAGGTGGTAACTGTCTTGGCAATATTCCCCTCTCTGCTTTTCGGCGACCAGCATTCTAATCTTCTTTTCATCCCCTC
Source organism: Haemaphysalis longicornis (assembly GCA_013339765.2). Lineage (NCBI taxonomy): Eukaryota > Metazoa > Arthropoda > Arachnida > Ixodida > Ixodidae > Haemaphysalis > Haemaphysalis longicornis. The sequence continues at coordinate 43,271 of JABSTR010000038.1, read as the reverse complement.
GACAGCCTTGAAGTTAACTTCCTCTGTGATACCCTTAACTTCTAGGGCTTCTGGAAGCCCAATACTGCAACGCGCCCTGCACCTTGTATCACATGGTGTGGGAGTGCCAGCTTAACCCCTCACTTTCCCCGATATCTAATCCCTCGATTGAGCAGTGGGAGGAAGTGCTGGCCAGCTCTAGCCTCGAAGAGCAGCTTCGGCTGATCCACCGAGCTGAGGCGGCTGGACGCTCCAACGGGGTCCTGAACTGAGGAAACCGCCCGCTTGACTCCTCTCATTAAATAAAGTTTATTCTCTCTCTCTCTCTCCCTTCATGTAGATTTGGATGGATACCCTCACATTCTAACACTATGTACCGCATAGTTTCTGTTTCTTTTCCGCAGACCACGCATACCCCACCCTTTTGTGAAAACTTCCCCACAAAACTCTTAGTTCGCAAGCAACTTGCTGTAGCCTCAAAAAGCAAAGTACTGCACTGGGAATAATCGCAGAAATATTTCTTACCTATGTTCAGTTTCTCAGCGCTGTACATCTCAAACGACGTTTTAGCTGCCATTTTTTCCCTCCATTTATTCGTTTCAGTCTGCCTTGTCTCTTTTTTGGTTACCTTGGCTGTTTTGGATTCTCCACTGTTCTTTCCGTATTTCATCCTTAGCCTTCCAGTCTTTCTTAACGAATGCGTGTCCACGCTTTTCAAGTATAGGTACCTAAAAACCTTAGCTGCCCACCTTCGTTGATCCATGGCCCTTAACCTCTTCTCAAAAAATATTTTACTCTGTGCTTCTCTAACTTCAAACGATGCCCACTCCATATCTGCCTGAACTGCTTCGTTAGTTGTTTTTTCATGCGCGCCTGAGGCCAAACGTCCTACCGTCCTCTGGTTGACTTCAAGGCCTGATAGAACGTCTGATTTTAAGCACAGTACAGCATTCGCAAACGTGAGACCCGGAACCATTACTCCTTTCATCATTCCTCTAAATACTTCATATTTTTTATACCCCCACAGAGCTCTATGCTTCATTATAGCTGCGTTTCGCTTTCCCTTAACCTTAAAATATGTTGCTACCCTCTAAAAGAATTTTTATTTTCAAAAAATAGTGATGTTTTTTTTACTACTTGAAGAATCTACAGATATTAAGAATCGTGCTGCTGTAAAAATTGTGTCTCCATCTGGTTCCGTTAAATAGTTATGATGTTTTCTACAACTACCGGTAGACCTCTTTGAAACCGAAACTGACATTTTGTGTAAATTAAACCTACATTTCAATCATTAAAACAAAGTGATGTTTGTGCTCAAATACTAAAGATACATTTATATAAGTTTCTGGTGAAGTATTTTAGAGGTTGATAACATTGAACAACGCGAATGAATGCTTCACTGGGATGCTCTGCGGCGTCTCCCTAAAGATGCCAATGTAGGACTGAACACTGTTTTGTCTGGACTATACGATTGGATATGTCACTTCAACATTAAAAATAGCGGCACGCTGGACATCTTCAGGCAGCCTGGTGTCGATCCTGGCTACTACACCACAGTAGCTTGCCGACCGAAGACGCTTGAAGAACGCCGAGCGCCAGTCAACGGCGGACGAAAGACAATCCCGAAAAAAAAAACGACGAGCTGCTAAACGATCTCACGCTGAACTCGTGGCAGTTAAGGAAGGGCCCAGCTATGAGCCTGGTGGCTTTTAGCCTCCCACGATCTTCCAATCATGTATAAAACATGTCTGCAAGACTTATTTCTTGTTTTTCTCAAAACTTCATTTTCAGTTCTTTTTTGTTGCGCAGGAAATCATAACTTCTGAATAAACTACTATTCGCTGATGAAACTTCCCATGCTTCTTCCTGAAACATAACTCTTTGCAATGAACTATGATAATTGAAAAGCGTGAATAACTTTTGAAATTATAAATTTCCGACACGAATGCAACCACCCGAAATAATGCCATTTTTGTTTTTTTTTGGCTATACCATACTTAATATTGATGACAGAGCAAAGATTCTAGCAAAGATTGCGTAGCATGCAGGTATAGCTATATTGCTGTTCAGCCATTTTAGTTTTGCATCACAGGATCGGTACTTATGAAGGCAGGCCTGATGGGCACATTTTGGGTAGTTTCAGTGATTGAATTGGTATTCATTTTCATTTTTATTCTATAACATACTTGAAGGGTCTTTTTATACAGTCCTTGTTAAGGCAGCTAGAAAGGAATCAGTTTAGGATAAATATCTAAAAATATTTCTAGAAAGGTGGCAGCGTGCCTTAAGTTGCTCCTCGTGAGTTCTTAAGCAGTTATCCCCTTCGTGTATCCACACTCCCAAATATTTACATGCCTTTAATCTAGGTAATTCGCCTTGCTGGATAGACACTGCGTCAGTGGTAGTGTCATTTAAAATCATTACTCCTGATTTTGCTGCACTGACATTTAACCCGAAGTCGGTGGCTTCCTGGCCGGTAATATTTATTAGCGATTGCCTATCGGTTTGGTTATCAGCTAAAAAACCAATGTCGTCTGCGTATAAAATTCCCTGAATATGCGGTTGTACCATTTCGCCTTGTAGCACATGGGTTAGGCTAAACCCCACTTGACTTTCTTCCAGTTTCTATTCTAACCCTGCCATGAACAGCTTGAACAGTATTGGGCTCAAAGGGCATCCCTGTTTCAGTCCCCGATGGATGTTGACCTGCTGGGCGCATTTCTGTCCTTCCCAAGTAAGGTGCACTCTATTGTCTTTATAGATCGCCTTAAGGAACTGTATTAACTCGTCATCTAATTCCTGGAGTTTCAGCATTGTTTACAGCCGTTCTCTATTTACGTTGTCACAGGCCCCTTTAATGTACAAGAACGTAATCCATAATGGTCTATTCTGTCGTTTCGGAATTTAAAAACATTGCATTATCACGAACAAATTGTCATCCAGTCGCGTGTCTTGTCTAAATCCATTCTGCAGTTCCCCAAGTATTTCATTTTCTTCCATCCATGCTTGAATTTTGTGTTTTATCGCCTGCATTACGAATCGATACACCACTGACGTTACTGCGAGTGGTCTGTATGAATCAAAACTGGCTTTGTCTCCTCTGCCTTTATACAATAAACTCATCCTACTTTCTATCCAGTCCTCTGGTATTAGTTTGGTTTCTATCACCTTATCTATTGCCCTCATAAACAATTCCTTACATTTAGGTCCAAGCAGGTTTATCTGTTGCATTGGTATTCCGTCCGGGACCACTGCTGTCTGGGGGAAACCTTTTGCTCTGCTTTTTTTCCAATCAAGGTTGCTCAAACTTATTTCCCTTTCCGCAGTACTCTGTGGCGCTGATATTATCGGTGCAGGTTTCCGCACCACTATTGCCCTAAACTTCTCACTAGTCACTCGATGATATGCGCCAACGGGTGCTCTCCTTCTAAATTTTGCCCCTCCTCATCAGTAAAGAATTTTTGATGGTTACCGTTTTTTGAGCTTAGTAATTTACGTGGTTACAAATCTTCTTGGATGCACTTTTGTCTTTCTTCCATATTTCTTCCATCCATTCTTCGCTTTTCTCCTTGATTTTTGCTTGCACCATTTTCTGGACTTCAAGTTTTTTCCCACGGTAGATATCCCATTTCTATCAATAGGTCAATAGGTCAATAGCCTCTTTTATTTTCTTATTCCACCAGCTTCTCGAATTTCTCTTCCCTTTCCATCGGTTGTGTTGCTTTGCTTCATTCATCTTACCCTTTATGAACGCAATAATTTTGTCGTAATCGCAATTATTGTTTGGGTATTTATTCATTTCATCTTCCAATAGATCAGCGATGATGTTTAACTGCTCATTGTTCAAATTAGTTCTTCCTATTGTACCTATTTCTCAATTTGTCCGGGTTGCGCCTCCAAAATGCAAGCTAAGCCGCTTGTGGTCGCTTCCTAAGCTGTCTGTTCCATTTTCATCTATCCTCATTTCCCGTAACCTTTCATATACTGTCTCTGATACTAAACTGTATTCTATGCTGGACTGTCTGTTACCGCTTTCCCACGTCATTTGTCCGTCATACTTGCTTTCCGTGTTTGCTATTACAAGCCGGTTTTTCTGACATATTTCAATCACTAAAGAACCGTGGTGGTCTGTGTATACATCCAAACATCTATATGGGCGTTCATATCTCGAACTATTATTATTTCGCCCGAATCTTTGAACTCGTTTATATCTCTTCTCAAACAGTTTACCATTGCCTCATTTTTTCCTCCCTAGCACTACTTGCGGTCTACAGATACACCACTCTAAATTATGCATTTTCCCCTCTATGGTGCCTCTATCCCAAAAATGCTCTTTACAGCTTTCATGCACTCTCTGCCATTCGGTCCCTTGTTTAATTAGCCTGCCAACACCTCCCCCTTTCTTCATTCCTTTGGTCCTGTTGCAACCTTCCCAGACATAATTGTCTATGGCAGGTGGTGCTTCTAGGTCTCGGAGGTGAGTCTCGGCTAAAGCGTACACGCTTGTTCCTTCCCGTTCAAGTTGCTTTTGAATTTTCACCAACTTATCAGGCTTTCTGCCTCCTGCATTTTTATGTAGCTGATTATACATTTATTGCATTTGTTTTTCCATTTCCGCTTACGGATCTATATTTTGCTTTTACAAAATAGCTTGCGTCATTGTTTTAGCTTAAATCGCTTCTTTCAACGTTCTCAGTTACGTCTGTAGGTTCTCCGTTTAGCTCTAGGCCTGGCTGCCTCCCAGCGTTGAGTGTGCATGTGCACCTTGCTTCCCCTTTGTCTCCTAGTTTGCCTTCCTTAGCTGCGCGGGGCTTCCCAAAAAAAGCTACAGCTCTCCAATCTAAGCGCCACCCCACCTTGTTTCCTAGCCTGGGGCTGAAGTGAATCGCATCCCACTGAAAGGCTTGCCTATGTCCAATGCTGCCCACTACCCTGTTCACGTCTATCACTTCAAGCCCAAGTTCCCTGCCGCACCTCACGATCCCTCTGTTAGGAGCGAGTACTGCCCAATCGGTGTGCACGCCCTGCTTCGTCAGCTCCGGCATGGTGCAGACTGCAATGAGCACATTTGGGGCCGTCACCACAAATGTGTAGTCCTGTGAAAGCCTTTTTACGCGCGGAAGAAAGGCCACTTTATGTAAAGTCTGGGTAATCCATAGTTCAAGTGTAATCCGACCAAAAGCCACTGCCAGAGCTCATTGCATCGAATGCACGCCGGATATCTAAACACTGCTCACCCTTCACTTTGTAATTGGTGCTTATCACCCGATAGCTACAACATTGACGCAAGCAAGTCAGCGCCTATATTTCGGAGCGCTTACCAAAGAAGAACCGACAAAACATCAATATTCACTATGTTGTTTCTACTACCGCTTTACCGGATAATTATTCAGCAATAGGCAGTTAAAGCATATCTGCAAAGTGAACATTGGTGCAAGGCCCAGAGGAAGCGTTGGACTCATTCGAGTTGGCATTGCTGGGACCATAATATTTTCGTGTATCCAAGAAAGACACAGGATTCTGCAGGCAGAGAAGGTTTATTAGAGGGAAGTTCTGCCCCGTAACAAACAAGTAAGCACAAGCGGCTAAGAAGAGGGCAACAAAGCGACACGCACAAAGCGACATGGGTCATTGAAATGCCGCGGCGTTTCCTCTGCGAGCATTTGTCTCTCCGCGTTGTTGTTTTAAGAACAATCGCTTCGGAGAACACTATTCTTGAAAGATCATACTGGCGCATTGTGCACAGCGCTAAACAGTCCCCACCATCAAAAGGATAGCATAAGCCGCACGCAAAGGAAAGAGATGGAAACACGCGTTTTGCTTCAAAAATACATAAGAAAGCCGGCTGCGGTCCTACGCTGGCAACAAAACACATGAGGAAACAAACCAAAAAGCATTGTTTCGAAAATATACGCGCTCTGGGTAAGGCACCCGTCTTTAACTCTAGTAGTATTTATTGTCAAAAATCTGTGGCCGTTAGGTCAGAACGTTGGAAAACATTGACTCGGCTATTAGGAGCCTGGAATTCATTGGGCCCTTAGGAACAAAAAAGACACAAAGAACCAATTCTATATTGGAAGTTTTTCATGCATTTTCCGAAATACTGTCAGTGTGTCCCTGAACTTCTGGACGAGAGAAGGCCGCGAATGTAGCCTTCTACAAGGAGAACACCAAAGATTAAATAAATGAACATTCTACAAACCGAATTAAACAGTGAATACATTTATATTTTAACATACAAATTATAACAACAATCAACCCACGAAACTATTACATCGGGAGAAAACAAATGCTAGGAGGCTGCAGTTTAGGTGAAAGGAATAGGAGAGAGTTTACTGAACATATTGGGGCAACCTGCGAAGTAGCCAGTTCACAACAAAGCAGTGAAATAGACTGGTCGGCAAGTGCACTTGGGGCTCACACATTGGTGACATGCAGAAAAAACAATCACAAACGTTTCCCGGGAAAACTGTAATGAACAAAAAAGAAGGTACTAGAAAAAAATGCTGTGTTACGTCAATTAGGATAAAAGTCATTCACTGTTTCACTGGAGGGCCCAGCAGTGTTGATCATTGGCCCACGGACGGGATTTATAGTAACAATAGACCACTGGATTTTTCAGAAGATTTGAAATAATATTTTTTTGCACGGTGAAAATCCTCGCTGTTTCTATAGTTGTTTCAAAACACTTTAGGCCTGGTGAGCACGCTCACAAGTCGCATGCCGTGAACATGTATGCAACAGAATACACAGAAATACAGCAAACATACTCAAGAAGGACCTGGATATAAGTCAGAAGGGCTTCAAGGTGACTGGGCACCTGGACACGCAGGCATGCCAGGAAATGAGAGCGCACACGCACTCGCAGCAGCGTTAAACGACCGGGCGCATGAGCATGCACGGCCACACTCAAGAGCGCGTGGGACGCAACCAGTAAGTCAAAAACCAGCTGATACTAGAGATCTATTACGTGAAAACAGCGAGAGGCACCCAGCACCGCGCAACACACTGGCGCGCCTTGAATCTGCTTTACTAATTCAGACAAACAGGCTACACATTGTATACCTCAAACGCCCCATTCAAGAAATTCCCGATTCCAGCAATTAACAAGTGCCCCAACTGCGGGAACTACCGCAGAAATTATTATGATTTGTGGGCGTGCACGCAGAATGCCAAACGTCCCTTCATGCCCAGTCTACACCCACCTCTTGGGAAAGGGGCCTGGCGGACTCCAGCACGGAAGTGCATAGGACACTGATGAACACACGGAGATGACCAGGTCGGCTATCCTGGCAGCTCCGGACTTGGGGTACCTTGTGCAACTAAGGTTGCTTGATTCGTCTTCCAACAGAATTTTCATTATTTTGTCCTTATGGTTTGTCTGAGTGCGGTTGAGTATAGGTAATCATGCGTTCATTAGTTGTGTTTGCTACATACCACCCAGTGGCGGTCATATCGCTTTTTCAACTACTTCGAAGGCATTGTTACAAACGGGTGATTGAATGTCCTAAATTTTTTTGGCTACTTTAGGGAACTGTATTTTTTGAATGAAATATGGGGGCCCTGTTGTGGAACTTCCAGCTATGACTCATCGAAACCCGCGCACTTTTACAAGCTTAGCTGTGAGCACAAAGCAAGAATTTATAGGAGGCGAAACGGCCCATTGCGACAAGCGCGGGCGAGTGACCAGATAATGTCATAATGAAAACCTAGGTGGACTACAATCCTTCGTAGCTGCGACGGTGAAGGAGAGGCTAGGGGCACCTGATGGACGAAGTGATAGCGGCCGCGCTTATTCCGGGGCTGAGCAGTTAAATGCCAATTGCTTAGACCGCGTAGTTTCTTCGCCCGTGGCAGATGCCGCTAGCTTAACGTATGACGAGCCCTTGTGACATTATCTGGCCGCACTAGGAAGCCTAGTTTCGCCTCCTATCTTATTCTTGCTTCAAGGCTGTGAGTTTATTGCACGCGGTTGTTGACATGTTTACATATATATAGCCGGCACAGCTAACACCTCAGATCTCATCTTTCCGTCTTCAGCACGCGTAATTTCTCCTCTCACATATATTCCGGAAATGTTAGGTCATTCCACATTCCATTTTTTTGGAAACAGCAAGTCGCACCTGAAAAAAGTGCGAGTACGCTGAAACTTCAGAACCTGCATTGTCTTAATAATAGGCAAGGATAAGTCGTTGATTGGAGGGACCCTTTAAATTTCTAGGATGAAGAGTCAACCAAGAGCAGTGGTTCGACAAATAGTTAAGATTAGCTCCAAATGATAATTCTGCGATTAAAAACAGCTTTATGTGGTTATAACCTCTCATAATCACTTGCGAAACAAAAACCTACACATCGTCGTCACTTAGCTACTCTACTGTAGCGACCACGGGGTTATTTTTGACAATGAAATATTGTATATATATGCAATCTGCTGCTATGCGGAAACCATATTTTGACTCCAGATTAGCCTTCAGTTTTGATGAAAGCAAACAATTTACCAAAAAGAAGATTAAACATTTCTCCTATACGACTTTACCTAAAATCAAAGGCAAAAATCTGAACTGCTTCGACCGTGTGGGAATGTCGAAATCGAAAAGACGGCGGCTTGATAACACGAGCGACCAGGTTTGATTCGGACGTAAACTTTCCTGAAACTCTCCCGTAAACTTTCCTGAAACTCCAGGACGTGTCACCCTCCCTCTTTTGTGTCTCCCCTTCCCTACTGCCGAGTAGAAATCCGGGCTCTAAGCCTGGATAACCTCTTGGCCTTTCCGTTTGCTTTTCTCTCTATCTGTCTAGGAACTTTTGCGCTCCTCTCTGTATTCATCCCGGAGTGCATTCAGGAACACGTGTGCGCGTTCCGAGAGGCCCTTCCGACGCTCATGGTCGAGTGAGAATTTCAAAAATGTGCCCAAAGGCACCGCAAAACAGCAAGTCTACAGCAGGTGAGCGTGGGCTGCTTGGCGGTTGTGTGTGTTTAGCAGCCACAATTGCTCATTTGCGTCTAAATTGTGTACTTATACGAGTTTCTTTTAGGTGCCTCGAGTATTAATGAAGCCACTACTTTTTACTTGATGGTCGCTGAGGCTAATCTTTGTTTTGTATGTTAAAGACGCGAGCATTTACAATTACTTTCCGCGTTGCTCCCTAATTAAATATTTACGTTGTTTGTGTGCAGCAAAAAGTATCAATTGATGGTGATGTTCGGCGGAGAGCAAAAAGTTACATATGTGTGTAAGCAAAAATAGACTTTATCTCGCTTTGCTTATTTTAATCGCTTCGGCTAGGCGCCTGCCATAACAGAGCTTGTAATCTTAAGGACGACTTGTAATTTTTCTTTTTTTTTAAATAAGCTTATATTGCCGTTCCTTTGAAGCCATTGTTGAGTGCACAGGCCAATCTAATGACTTTTATGTAAGCCTTATACTACATTCCTGCCCATGCATTTTTGAACTGTTTCGCTGCGCACAATTTTTAGAACGTAATCTCCGAAGTAGGTGACGCCGAAATACAGAACAAATAGCAATATATATAGTTAATATCATTACTACTTATTTTATTCGCTTCCTGTGAGGTCACAGACCAGTTTTGTCCAAGTCACTTGAAAAACTAGAATGGCCACCATTTCAAATTAACTCAAGCGTAAGAAAGAGAAGTGGAGTAACGCTAAGAACTCTGTTGCATGTTTGGTAACCTTGTTATCTTAGCTGTTTGTTTTTTTCCTAATGTTCACTAATTTTCATCCCTAGACCATGTCCAAACATAAACCTTCCCCCCACCCACCCACCCACCAGCCTTTCTTTATAATGGTATTAAAGATCCAATGCCGCATGACAATATAAACTATGCTTAACATTACATACATTGTCTTACGTCCTTGAAAGGGGCATTGTTTTCATGACGGTTTTTTGTTTTTCTTTGAAGGGGAAAATAAGAAATTCTTGCTCCCGAAGAACGTTGAGTAGCATTTCGGCTGGCGTACCCGCTAAAGAACGTCGACACGGTTAGAGAAATGTCTTTATCATGTCTTTACCTCTAAAAAAGACGTTTTTCTCTAATATTTTCTCCTGTTTTCTTTTCGTTTCTCTCCAGGGGCTGGCGAAATTTTCCACGTGGGAGAATCCGAAGTACGAGTACTCTGATGCACAGCGCTGCATCTGCGCTGGTTACAGAGGTGGCTGAAAAGCATTCACTCATGCTGCTTAGTGATGACGAAATTGCTACTCGGCTGAGGTGTACAATAAACAACTTTCAAACTGCCAATCTGCGCGCATACATGCTCTTTTTTTCTGTCATTTCCTTGCCCGCATTCAGAGCATGGCCGGTTTACATTTTCACAATGGAGCATGTCTTTAGGCTAGAGCCTATTAAACTTTTCGAAACCACACAATAAAATTTTATAGTTGAAATTTAGCAATTTCCACTCAGATACATTGCAATGGCATCTCTCAATGTATTTAGGGTTTCGATTAGTATACACTAGTAACACATTTTAAGTAACTTTGAAGCATTATTTCCTTTGCATTTGAAATGCATTATTTATGCAATTTGCACGTAGTTAATACTGCATTTTCTGGGCATTTTTATGCATTTAAAATGCATTTAATATGTATTTTCAATGCACTCCTTATGTATTTTTGGAGGTACATTTTACACCCATTTTAAATGCATTCAAAATGCATATGGAATGTGGACAAAATAATAATGAATAAATACAAAGTTAATATATGTATTAAATGCATTCATTCAAAATGCATTAAAAATACGGCATCTTTTCGCTAAGGGTATCGAAACATAGCACTGCGCCAAATGTGCTGCAATTTTCTACACCCCCACAACAGTGAAGCTTTCGCGCATTTTCAAGAAACGCGGTGTGCACAACGCGCACGCGCCCTTTTGCAAGCTGCGTTCTGACCTTGCCAACGTGAATGACCCCCTCTCACGCTCCAAGTTTCCAGGTGTTCTTTGTAAGGTTCCGTGCGCCGAATGCAAATCAGTGTACATTTGCGAAACGAGCAAAATGCACAGATGATTAACGCAGCACCGGAACGAAGTGAACAAGAACCATGCAAAAACAAGCGCACTGGCAGAGCACTGTGAGAGCATGGGCCAAGTTGTCGACTAGGATAAGGCGAAAGTACTGACAACTGACCATAATATTTCTACTCTACTGCTGCTCGAGCCCCTAATCTTTCAAACGACGCCTGTGACTATCAACAAAATGAACGGCAATCTATACCGTATCCATGCGAACTCATTGCGCCAGCTAACGCCTAACATGTAGTTTTGTTTTCAATGGCACATGCTCATTGCAAATAAGGTCCCCGCATGGGGGCCAAAACGTCAAACGGCTTTTTTTTTTTGGTGAGGGACATACGTTTTGTTGTTGCAATAATGCTTTTACCTCACTAGACACTACTCCGTCCAACACTGAACTATACTGCGTCAGCTATTGCGTCCTTAACTTTTACCCACGGATAGAATCTTTCACTACTGCTTTGAGATAGACCCATAAACGCACTTAAGTATGACCTTAATATTTATTTCTTGGAAACACATTGTATGGCCGTTACGTATAATTTCACCTTTATGTTGTAAAGGAAGCACCTGCGACAGCAGCAGGTAACATTCCAAAAACAAAAACATGAAATAGAAAGGTAGTTTATCACGTCAAAGCTACACCTGGGCTATGGGGAGCCCCGTAGGGGAAGGCTCCGGATTAAGTTTGACCACCTTGTTATTTTTTTGTGTGCACCGAAATCTGAACAGACGGGCATGCCTCCATCTTAAAAGCGGACCACATGCGGTATCTAACCCACATTCGCCTCCACAGCACACCACCCTAGCCACTGAGCCAATGTAGCGGGTGAAACATATAAAATAAGGCGAGTTTTCGCGTAAAAATGAAAATAATAATCACACGTCTTCTTTTCACAAAATCTCTAGCTATTGAAATCTATCATGCATTCGCGCCTTACCTAGCGGCCTACAAGTATTATGAGCTAATCATGCTATTGTTAAGGAAGTATTTACAATTAGAAACCTGCCGACTTTAATGTCATGCACTTTGTTTTAGACATAAGTTGCATTAGCCATGTGAAGCAACATGAGCTAATTGTGTTACGATCAGTTTGAAAGCATTGATGATGATGATGGTGATTTGTGTTTCATGGCGCAAGGCCAACAATGGCAAAGAGAGCCAAAAAAGAAGTTATTTAATGGTTAAAGAGAAGTGATTACCACAAAAATGTGTGTGTAAAACGTGTAAACCGAGTACAGTAAAATCACCTAAAGATAGTTGTGATGGCTGGTGTATAGGGCTACATTTGATTAACCATGATGGGAAATGATTGCGATGCTGAGCACGAGGTCGCGGGTTCGATTCCCGGCCGCGGCGGCCGCTTTTCTGATGGAGGTGAAAAGCGAAAACGCCCGTGTATACGAGATTTCAGCGCACGATAAAGATCCCCAGGTGGTCAAAATTAATCCGGAGCCATCCACTACGGCGCGCCTCATCGTCTGCGTTGCGTCGGCGCGTTAAACCCTACAATCAATCAATGAAATCAATGATAGGAAATGAGGTTTGAAAACTTTGTCTGAAATATACTTAAGAACACATTTGACAGGGACCATGGCATCGTCACCCAAATACCACGATGGGTGGAGTTTAATGTGTTGTCTGTATAATGTGGGTAAATGTTTGTGTAGTGTTGTGTGAAGTGCCTTGCATGTGATTAGTATGTGGACTACGGATAGGGTTTCTCCGGGCCTGCTGCACAAAGGTCTTGAAGAAACCGTGAGCAGATACAAGTGGGTTGCATGTGTGTGCCCTATACGTAGCGTAGCCAAAGCGACTTCTGTGTATCTGTTGCTTGTATCGGTGGTGTATGGTATTAAGTGTGGTTTAATTGCGTGTAACTTCTTGTCTATCTGTTCACTGCAGTCTGCGTGCCATGTTTTACATAGTTGTTGCCTAATGTGTGGCATTAGGTCAGTGTACGGTACTGTTGTTACATCTATTGTGCCTTGTAATGCAGCACCAGCAGCCATTTCCTCAGCAACCTTATTCCCGACGATCCCACAGGGGCCTGTAACCCAGCAAATAATTATATCAAGGCTTTCGGTACATGCGAATATAAATAAGAACATGCCTTAATTAAAAATAAGATTAACTACATATATTTAGATAGCTTGTTAGAGGACACCGTACGTACCACGCTGAGGGAGTCTGTGTACGAGATGGATTTGGGAATTTTGTGTTTAACATTGTGATGTAAAACCACTAAGATGCCGTAAGCTTCCGCCGGAAAAATAGTGTTCTGGACATTCATCATTTGACAGATATGAAAGTTCTCTCCATGCGCAGCAAAAGACGCAGCGGTAGCAGTCTTCGACGCACCACTATAAAATTCTGGACACCGGTACTTATCCTGTAAAAACAAGAAATGCTGCAGAATCGCAATTCTCGGTGCCCTGTTTTTACCAAGCTTAGTAAGTGTAAAAGACAGTTCACAGAACACAGGGCCCAGATTCTATGGTTGTATAAAATAAGGGATGGATGTCTTGTGAATGTCTAAAAAGGGGACCTTGAGCTCAGAGTCTTCCTCTCTTAGCCTAAGTGAAAAAGGCAGAGAGATGGAAGGACAATTTAAAAACAGTTGGTGTGAGGATGTATTATTAATGGTGGCATTAAAAGGGTGGTTAGTCAGGGCCATGATTTTTGAGGCATACAACAAGTGTATGTAAATGGTCAGGTGATATAGGAACCATTTATTACACTCGGCGTACAGGCTCTGGCCTGGGCTCGTGCGAAAAGCGCCACATGAAAGACCTAGCCCCAGATGCAGCACTCGGTCGAACATTTTTATACTAGTTTTGTTGCAGACCAACTTCCATAGTCCAATCGACACCCCACTAGGCTAGTAAAAAACGTAAGAGGAGATGCTTGTCTGTTCCATAGGACTGGCATGACAAGATTTCAAGAATGTTGATAGCCTTTAGACATTTATGTTTTATTTGTTTATCGTGAGGGATGAACGTAAGTTTTACATCCAAGACCACACCTAAAAACTTCTGTTCCTTCCTCACAGGAATCGAAACGCCAATAAGGGTAATGTCTAGGTCCGGATGAATTCCAGGCTTTCTGGAAACGACAACGCAAGTGCTTTTTTCGGTGCTAAGTTTAAAACCGTTCTTGTGTGCCAAGCTGGAACGTTTTGGACACCGAGCTGGACTTGACGCTCACAGATTGCATGATTTAAAAGATACCTGGACGTAGTCTACATACATTAAAGGGGTCCTGAAATACCTTCCGCCGATGCATGGATGTACATGTACCCAAATAAAGCAATGTATTTGCAATCTCCTCCCGCAAGAATTTTGTTAAAGCGATGAGTATTAACTGAGAAATCGTAAATCAAAAACCGCGCATTATCGTTGCTCCGCGTTTCCTCCTCCTTTCGACTTACTCTCCGCTGTTGACGGTGCGCGAGCTTTGCCTCCCATGATGCTGCGCTCCGCAGCGGTGACGTACTTCCGCTATTGCGCTGCTACTGTCGTCTGCTACGGGCAAGCTTTGTTGACACCATGAATCCCGCTCTCCGCTCAAGGCTGGAAAACCGAACGAAAAATCTGGCCGCATGTGTGCGGCGGCCTGGCCTTGCCCTTTCGCGGTGTTCGTTGGTGCAGTTGCTATCGGTGGCACGTGACTTTTTATCGGCGGCGAACTCGCAGCCGTACGGGGAAGATCGTGCGCTCGTTCTCTTTGATGCACCGACACTGTTTATCCAAAAAGTGCCGTATCAGATGTGGCCCCGCTGGTGCCGGGTTTTATTTTGCGGCGGTCGTAATTCCTGCCGGCGGCATGTGAAAAAGACATTTTAAATCGATACAGAACCCGTGCACAAAACCCTTCAATCATGTGACCAGTTCAGCTTGGGGCGACGCGTGGTGGAGAGCGGCAACGTTGGCAAAGCATGCTCCACCGCGGCTCTGAGCTTTCTAGCGCTGGAGCGAGCGCCACTTCTTTGAGAATCTCAAACATCGGTTGCCTTGACAACAAGGCACAAACCACTGTAGAACTCAGTTACGGTTGCGTGTTCCCGGTTCAGCTCGGGGCCCCACCTCGCGACATGTGGGCACTGCAGGCGTACCACCCACTCCCATTGGGAAGTGCGAGATGCGTTTGACATTACAGGAGGCGATGGTGTGTGTGTGTTGTGGACGTCTTTGTTTCGCGATGCAATGCGACGTTGTGCTTCTGCGGGTGGATAGTGCTTCCCATGGTCTGGGTTATCTTTCTCGAGCGACGTACGACTCAACTTCGCATGGGGTATGTGCAGTGTGCGTGGCTAAAAGCCATCTCGGCTTGTGCGCCGGAGCTAAGTGACTTGCTGTTCGTCCCCGCAAACCGCGCGCGAGGTGAGTGCCGAATTTACGACGGGCAGGAGGAGGCAACCCATCGTCTTTCAATCTCGGTTCAGACTTGCAACGCATGTTGTGACGTTGTGTTCGTTCGAAACCCATCTCTGGATTGTTTTGAAGTTAGAATAAAATGTATGCGTCAAACCCGGGCATTCGGCTCAGGGCGTTCTCTGCGATTGCACGAAAGAAGTGCCACGTGGCTTCAACGCTTTCTTTACGGAACGTACTCAGGTAAGAGAATGTCCATGTCGTGTTATGGCCGTGCTGCATTTAATACAAACGGTTAAACGTTTGTTTACACTTGTTTCGTTTGTCGTAAAATGTCCAAGCACTCCGGCACTCCGCCGGCAGATCAGCCGGCGAGCCGACGCTGAGCAGACGACACATCATCTCTTTGCCGGAAGTGCGTGAAAAAAGCCGCCCAATAGCAGGATGTCTAGCTCATGACGAACATCTGGGAATCGATGATGTAGACATGTGAAGATGGCGGCGTCCAAAAACACGAAGGAAAGGTGAGAAAAAAGCGACAAACGTTGCAACAAAAGTGTGAGCTTTCCGCTGCGCGTAAAAGAGTAATACTTGGCACAGATGACGTTGACGACCCAATCTAACGATAGCGCTAGTTCATTTAGTGTGCTCAAAACGCCTTTCAGGGCCCCTTTAAGTAAGAAATTGTAGGAGGCAATGCCCTCCCAAGAGAGTTCATCTTAACTACAAACAGAGTGCAGCTTAGAGCTCCACCATGCGGAACGCCGTTTTCTTGCACATGAACCCTTGAGAGTGCGCTACGAACTCTCACACAAAATGTTCTTTCGGACAAAAAACTAGCAAGAGTTCATCATCTTGCCTGAGACATGAAATGACCTAAGGTCACAGACGATCCCGCTGCACCAGGCGGTGTCATATGCCTTGTTAAGGTCAAAAACACTGTTGTGCAAAACTGTTTAGGAATAAACGCATCCTTTATATAAGACTCGAGCGCGGCGAGTTGATCGTTAGTGCACTGCCCTGCCCTGAAGACTGCCTGGCAGCTCTCGAGAAGACCATTGTACTCAAGAAAGTACGCGAGCCTCTTGTTTATCATCTTCTCGAGGAGCTTGCACACGCAACTTGTCAAAGCAATAGGCCGGTAACTGGCAAGAGAGGAAGGGTCCTTCCCTTCTATCAGGAAAGCCACAACTATGGCCTCCCTCCAAGAGCGTGGAATATGCCCCAAAAAACCATATTTTATTGTATAGATGCAGTAGTGGGTCAATGGTGTTGGAGTGGCGGTGGTTTATCATGTTGTATGTGATTTTGTCTGCACCTGGAGCTGAAGGCTTACAAGTTGTGAGGGATTGCCTTCAGCAAACGAATTGAAAAGGGAGAACTGTAGGAAGTGCGCGAATTGTTGCTATCCCGCAGGGACTTCTTTTCTGCAGATGTGCTGTGTTTTATGAAAGTGTTTGGGTAGTGTGCTGAACTGGACACATGCTCGAAGTGTTGTGCAAATGTGTTAGCCTGGTCTTCGAGTGTGACCCCTGTTGTGCTAAGCAGGGGCAGGCTGTGTGTCTGTTGTCCTTTGAGCTTCCGTATATGTGTCCAGACTTTGTGTGTGTCCGTGTATGAATTAATGGAGGTAAAGAAGGTGTGCCAACTCTCTTGCTTTGCCTCACGGCGCACACGTTTTCCAAACGCCTTATCCCGCTTGAACCAAATAAGGTTACCCGACGTGGGGTACCGGCGAAGGATACTCCACTCCTTGTTCTGGGCATCTCGCGCCCGCCTACAAACCTCATGCCAAAACGTCCTCCCCTGGTTGCGCGGGGCACCAGAGTTGTGGAGAATGGATTTTTTGGCGGTGTTGTGGATACGTGCCGTGAGGAGTTGTGTAGCTTCTTCAATGTGTAGGCGTCTTATGGTTCTGTAATGTAGTTTGGATGTCTCTGTAAATGTATTCCAGTTAGCTCTTTTCCATTGAACCTCTTCTGGGAAGATGAACTGCATGGGCGTTTACCTATGTATGTCACTGAGGTGGGGAAGTGGTCACTACCATATCGGTCAGTGCCCACACCCCACTCTGGAAGAGGAAAGAGAACTGCAGAGCGAATAGACAAGTCAAGATATGAGTGTGTGTTGGGTCCTATATTAACGTATGTGGACGTATTTTTGTAGAAGACGCATGCTCCTGAAGATGTAAGCAATTTCTCTATCAGGCGACCTCGGGCATCTGTGCGAGTATAGCCCCAAAGGGAATTGTGTGCATTACGGTCGCCTGTTAAGATGTATGGTTCGTGCAGCTGGTCGAACAGCGCCTCGAAGTCGGAGTTCGAAAGTTGAAGATCAGGAGGAATGTATATGGAGCATACCATTATCAACCTATTGAATAATATTCTGCAAATGCTACAGCCTCAAGGACAGTGTTCAAAGTGACAGGGTGGCATGCTAAGCATTTCTATGCGAATATGGCCACACCCCCCAGCAGAATGTGGGCAGCCATCCCTGTCTTTTCTGTAAACCAGCTTTCTATACCAGATATTTGTGTGTTTAGAATTCAACTGTGTTTCCGGAACACACAATACACTTAGCCGATAAACCTGCAGTATTTCGTATACATCGTCAACATTTCTGAGAAGGCCTCGGCAGTTCCATTTTATTATGTTTTTTCTGCTCATTATGAAGTGTTCGGAGCTACTGGAGTCTGACTAGTTACTTACGGTCTTTCGATGCTTACACTCTTAGTTAGGGTTTTTAGCCTTCTCTAGTGGTTTAGATGGGGGAACGGGCTCCATCCGCTGCGGAGCAGACAGGAAAGGTCCCACAACCATGTCATCATCAGATTTGGAAGGGGTAGCCGGCGGACCGGACCCCCTGGACTTGTAACCATTTCCGGTTCCCTTCGTACGAGCCGCGACCACCGAGGGCGCCAGGAGCGCCCCGGTTGGCACAGGCGGTGCGGCGGGGGTGAGAGCTAGTGTGGTTTCCTCCGTCTCCATAACCTCCGTGCCCTCGCGTGTGCTTGGGGCTGGTGCAAAGGAAACAGTGGATGTAGCAGCATCCCCAACGGACGTGGATACCACCCCCGCCGCTGCTGGCTCAGCGAGCGGTGGGAAGGCGGATTGGGCCACCCGAGGTAACCCAGGGGGGGGGGGGTGCTGGGCAGGGACGAAGTTCGACTCTCGGTACTGGGTACTGGGTCCCCGCCGAAACCAGACACCGCTCCGCCCCCCGGTGAGCCGCGTCGGCGTACCTCCCAAGGGGAAAAACGGCGAACATCTTTCACGCCTCTGGGAAGGTGATGTTCTCGTTGACTTTCAAAGTAATGATCTGTTTATTTTGTTTAAACTTTTCACAGCTCCTGAAACAGGCAGCGTGTGGTCCCTGGCAGTTTGCACAGGTGAAGTTCTCGGATTCAAAATTGTCAGTTAGATGATCATGGGTTGCACATTTTGGTTCACATCAGTTTACCACAACAAGAGGTTGTTCCGTGCCCAAACCGCTGACACTTGAAGCAGCGGCCTGGGTTCGGCACGTAGAGTCGCACCGGACGTCTGATGAAGCCTGCGTTGACCGACTCGGGAAGTGTTGAGCGGCTAAACGTCAAGATTTTGTGTTTGATTGGTAGTGTTTGGTTGTTTCGGCATATGGTTGGTTATTCGCCTCACTGCCGTTATGCCCTGAACACGAAGGCCCTCGAGCAGATCTGCTTCAGTCTTATTTATTAAATCCCAGTCAGAGATCACGCGTGGCAGCCACTGAGGCTGCGATTGGACGTGATCTTGATGTCAACATCGACCATGCGGGTTTCTTTGAGAAGGCGAGAGGATTGTTGTTTGTTTTCGACTTCAATTAGGACTTCTCTCATTGTGAGCTTCTTAGTCCTGAACCATTTGCCTATAAGGCTTTCAAAAAACTTGTAAATGAGAAAAAACGACTGGAAAGTGATGGCTTTTTAGTTATCCAAAGATTCCATTGCCAAAAAGCGCGAGAAATAATTGGGCTTTGGAAGAGAGATCGAAGACAAAGGAGGAAAGGATACTTCGGTGCGGCCCCTTTTCAGGGACCGATAACGTTTGGAGAGGGGTTTAAAAATGCCATGTGATATAGTAGAAATCAGGGGATGGGGGTACTTTCTTCTTCAGCGTTAGTCTGATAGCTGAAAAGGTCCCGGAGCTCCCTGCGTGGTAAATAGAGAGGCGGCGCATCTGCCGGAGCTTGACCTGGGCTCCGACGGTCACCGTTTGTGGTTTCTACCCTTCACCATACAACACATCACCACTGTTGTTTCCAGCATGTGATTGAGGGCTCGGGGTCCGCGGTATCGCCAATACCGTCACCATGATTTGTCAAGGTGCCCCGTGTGGGGAGATTGAAAGCATTGACAGTTCTTGTTGAAAGAAATTGTGATCAATTACAACATCCTCTGCAAAGAGGCCTACATGAGAGGATATGCAACATGGAAGATGATTAAAATACAATAAAAAATTACACGATAAAGCAAACTGCCGGGGGGACAAGAAAAGTAACACGAGCAAAAGAAGTATAGTTATTAGTAGAAGTAAACTGCATTCCACAAGAATGAAACTCTTTCACTCAAGTGAGGACATTAGGGTGACATTTGAGAAGTCTGTGGTGTGTGATGTGATTGAACGGGTTTGAAACACCGGGAAAAACTGCAGCAGTTTGTAAGCCTCCGTCGATGGATCAGTGTAGATTGTGAACAAGTCCTGAAGTTGTGTGTCTCGAGTAGCCCTTGTGAAAACCGTGTTGATATTTGAGTCAGATATTCAGATTTTCTAACTACTTAGCCACTAAAGGCTGAAAGAAATGTTCGCTGACCATGCATATTGTGCTTGTTAGGGTAATGTGATGGTGAAGTGCCATCCGCTCATTTAAAGATTGGTGCTACATCGGGTATCCTCCAATTTTTGAGTATGGTGCCTGTCATGACAGACTGCGAAAAACAGTTCTGCCACAATTCTACAGACCATGCGATATGCTTTTAGGTATAGTGGGATTAATACCATTATCGTCTAAAATAGATGAGATTGTTAGCTTACTTAAAATAAAGTAGTTCCGCAGTAGTGTTTAAGACTAATTGCAAGTTGGAAACCATATCGAAAGATCCTAAATGTTTTGCTTGGCTTGATTACGGGCGCATATTTGCGTCAAAGACAAAGTTACATTTCTCTTCTTGCACTTTAGCCATCGGCCTCAGATTCTCGTCAATACCCAGCTAAGCAATAAGACGCACCAAACGCACCACACTCGGTCATAAAAACATTACACATAACCAGAGGCCACAACACGCTAACAGGTATACATCATGACTAGGGAAGTTCCATGACATGCAGTAACTAACCTGAAAGTACATAATAAGTGGGTGCACTGATATCGCAGTAGTGCCTGGACCGATGCGTCGAGCGAATGTGCTGGCTTGTAAGCAGGTGGATCTAGTGTCCAGATGATGAACGAACGATTGATTATTCCTGGGTCGAAACCTACGGAGCACCAACGAAAGGTCCTGCGGTGCCTGGATCCAGCAGGTCCAGTGTCAGTTGGCGAGGGGAGGCCCTGGCAAGGCCTTTGAAACTGGACTGAAAAGCAGCCGACCCAGGACAGCCAGCAGCAGCACCTTAAGACACATAATCTGCGAGTGTGCTGACACTTGTTGAATTAGAAGAAAAGGCCACACAAAGTCAAATGCCTAAATCAGGTAGATTTTTAATCGTTTAAGGACAGTAACCTTCAAGGCACCAATAATAACATTCCTGCAACTTCCAAAGTGAAATTTAGGTCACCCTAAGAATGTATTTATAAGACACGCAGGAAATGCAAGTGGTGTGTACATGATATATCCAGAGCTCACTGCTAAGCTAATTTGCATGGAACGCACGCTAGCAGCCCATTTGTATCCCCAGTTCTCGATAGGGACAGGCATGTGCAAGTTGAGGCTACTCTATTGCAATGTCTGGGTTGTCTTTGCAAGTTCGATCCTGCAGTACAAATCAAGTTGAGTGAGCGTTTACAGCTGTCTTGGTATTCTCTGTATGGCCTCCAGTTTTGGTATAATGCAAACTTGCAGATTCGCTTAACTTTCTGCACTAATTTAAAACAATACAGGTGCCTCTGATATCGAGCCCTATACTTCTCGCTAGCTACTTCGACGAAATCAAGTGTACACTTCGCATGTATTTTCAAGGCACAACTTGTGATGTTATTTCTGGTATACTGCGGGTATTCACGAAGGCGTAGTTATCACAGCGTCATGCCGCTCTAGCGAAATTTCGGTTGCGATTTGCAGCCGCAAATGCAGCGTTGAATAGACGCACCACAAAATACCCTGGTATTAAAGAGCCTTGGGCGATGTGAAGTAACTATCAGCTCTGTACACCAACTTGGCTATGATGTGCGCGAACATCATAGCCAAGGTCTAGCTGCAGCGCAAATTGATGCTGACGGCTACTCAAACCGTGGATTGGTAAACCCAGGGCACCAAACAAGTGTGCCAAGTCACGTAGGCTTTCAGAGCAAATGCGATGGTAGCAAGTAAATTCCTTACCCACAAACACCAGAACTCTTTCCAAACATGTACTGATTCATGAAAATTCGTAGTAACCCCAGCAGAAACGACGTTTTTAACATAAAATCCTTTAGGTTCGTATTCACATTGTGGCCAGCAACACACAGTGTTCAGACGCAATTTTATTCACTTTCGACGGGAAGTGTTTTATGAGGCGATGATTATTCTTTACGTTCCCGCGTGTTCAGCACTCGCGTAGGTATAAAGAATAGACATTACCTTATAAAACGTTAACCATGATTTGTGCTGGAAATAGATAAACTGAAGAAATCGCCCGATCAACAACTTAGGACAACACAAACTAACGCAAAAAGTTAGAGAAAGTTGCCAGGCTGCAATAGCAGCACGTCTGTGTTTGACGAAAATCGTGTAAGTACTGAAATATATAAATTATCTTTCTCCTTTCAAAGGCTACACTATGTTTATAACTTAAATTTCAGGTTTGTTATACGAAACCCTAGATAAAAATGAAATGATACCCTCAGATTTATTTAAATGCTAAATACGTTTTGATTTGTTACGGTTTTGTTTTCACGCGCCTTTCTCAAGAGACAGGTTGCGACAGAACAAACTATTCTGGGATTAAGAACAGGGTGGTAAACGCCAACGTGATTGAAAGAAAGGAACATGCGCTTACCCTGGTTAAAATCAAAAGAGGTAATAAAACGCTCACAGAGAAAAAAAGCGAGGTTTGACGAAAACTCAAACCATGGACCTTCATAAGAGTAACCACGCACAGTATCTCTCGACTACCTCAGCGAGAGCTGCACCACGACTAAGAATGAAGTATACTTACCTAGGTTTTCAACAAATACTGTCACTTGTGACTAGTTGTGGCTGCATTTACGAATTTCTGTGAGTTATAGTGCATTTATCACCGCAATATTCTTGGATACGAGGCCTCATATGCTAGGTGTAGAAGCAATTTGGCCAAAGCTCACTTTTTTGACTCTAAGAAAAGCTATCGCATGTCAGCCCGGGATCCTATCTGCGCAAGCCAATGTAGCCACGAATAAAATGGAATGCACCGCTAGAATTGAGGCGTTGATAATGCTTGTTTGTCACGCACAGACGTTTCAGACGAGCTACCTCAAGCTAATACTACAAGCGATGTCACTCCTGGCGAGTCAGTCGCAGTGAAATCGTTCTGTAAAACGACTGCTAACAGCAGCGAGAACTTCTGAGGGTGTATTATGTGGGGATAGTGCAAAGCGACGTACATGCGGTGACGCGGACGTAATGGGTACAGCATACAGGTACTGTGGGTGGCAGCGACAAGCAAAAAATTTTACACGGGCCGCACCCGGAGGCCTGCGCAAAAATAGAATACAGGAAGATACAAGCCCTGCCTACACGCCCTCGAAGACGACTGTGCAGTCGATTCAGTTTGTTGTTGACGAAAAGCAATCAAGGCTGTAACAACAAGCATTTGTGGTTGCCGTAATATGAGCCAAAGCATATCTTGGTCATCGTTATCTGGCAGTGCGCCTTACTGTTGCTTAAAGAAGAAAGAGACAGTGTGGATAGTCAGGATACAAACGTTTACGTCTAGCGTCTATGCCAGACATAGACGCTCCTGTTTAGTGATATGTGGACACAAATTGTTAGCTGGTGGTGGTGAAAGAGCAGATATTTTCTAGTGTAGACTGAAAACTATGGGTTGACTGAATGGCTGAGTTTGAATTAACAACACTCTGAACAAGCATTTGAAGTTTGTTCGAATAAAGTGAAAGTGCAAATAATCATTTTGTACTGTATTTTATCTTGTGCTGTAACTTGCACTTTGCATGTTACAGTGCTGACATTGATGAAGGAATATTGTGTGCGATATTTTACGCAAAGCACAGGACATGCCCGGCTGTTTTGTGCGATATGTCACACGTAATAAAAATACCTTGAAGACATAATTCAGAACGTCTGACTCATCATTGAAATCTATATCATGAACATGTTTTCGATCTTCTGCAACATGTCGTCTGATTCGCTAAGATATCAGACCTTTATGATCTTGCAATATATCGACATCTCATATAACTCCAAATGCTGTCAAAGAATGTGTTATACTTATTCGACAAGTCATTCAAACCTTTGCGATATTAGAGGACTACGAAATGTCGTTGAATCCTTACAATGTCAACGACATGTCGTAAAACTTATTCGAATGTCGTTGAAATCTTTGTGATATTGAAGACGTCGTTGAAATATTTATATCATACATGCCACACGGATATTGCCGCCTTACTTTCAGCAAGGATGTACACACCGGTACAAGAAAACGCCAACAGTCGCATTATGAAAGATGACACCCTTACAAAATGCAACGCAATTGAAAAATGCAACTTATTTTATACACTCGCCGTGTTCAGAAATATGCTTCTGCTGCCTAATTAGCGTAGTGCATCCAGGACAGTGGGCAGTAAAGTTTTTAGATGCCGAGCATCTTATAGCTGTAGCCTGTCCCGCGTCGGCGTCGACGTCGTCGGTGTCCGCACTCACACTGCGCATGTCTCCTCCTTCCCTTTCTCCAACAGCTGCGCGTTACTCTCTCCGCTCTCTTTTCTCTCTCTCTACCAGCTGCGTGCGCTTCGCGTGCGTTCGCTTCTACTCACACCGCGCATGCTCGGCGCTTGCGCATCTCTCCCCCTCTAGTCTCATCTCCTTCAAGTGTGAATATAAGCAGCGGTAGCGCGCTGCGCGCGTCAGTGCAGGGATTGCTTCGGTTGACGTCAGTTGACTCCGCTTGACTACGTCGACTTAAGATGCAGTGTGATGGAAGCAACCGCCCCGTCTGCGAGTGGGCTGACGCTACCTCATACTAGCATCAGCACAAACGCACACAGCAACGTTACTTCCAATCAAGACAAAGCTGCGAAGCGAAGGCCACGCGACGCTGAATGTAAACGTTTGAAGCGAGCGGCAGACCCTGGACTACGACAACTAGAAGCCGCTTCGAAACGACAATATCGAGCAGCAGTACCTAAACTTCGAGCACGTGAAGCAGCGTTGGTTCGTGAACGTCGAGCGGCGGATGCTGAACTACGACAACGTGACGCAGCGGCGGTTCGTGAACGTCGACCAACGGAACCTGAACTACGACAACGAGAAGCCGCTTCGAAACGACATTGTCGAGCAGCAGTACCTGAGCGAGCAGTAGTATTCGCTCCGCATCACCCCGTGGTTCCCCTCGGGAAGATGGTGTAATTTTGTATTCACCTGCCTGTCCATGTCGAACGGGCCTGCAGATAGTATATGGTAT
Organism: Haemaphysalis longicornis; assembly: GCA_013339765.2. Classification (NCBI taxonomy): domain Eukaryota; kingdom Metazoa; phylum Arthropoda; class Arachnida; order Ixodida; family Ixodidae; genus Haemaphysalis; species Haemaphysalis longicornis. Next base: position 18,051 of record JABSTR010000038.1, on the reverse strand, counting down.
CATTTGCTGATGAATCTACTACAAATAACGACCATGGGTTACTCAGAATGCTACAACAACTCCACACCAGAATATTCACTGTGCATACCACAACAAAAATTCCGTTCAGCTCCTAATGTGTAAACATAATCAACATTGCATTTCTGTAGACTTTTTTGAATAAATAAAAACCAATCAAAATGTCAACAGAAATTCAGACACAACTTTTTCAAGTAGTTGTACATAATTTCTTGGTTCCACTGCCCTGCCCCCTGTTAACGAAGACATCGGGATTGACTTTTTTTAAACGTAAATTGGATGCATATGAGTTACAATTTGTCAACAAGGGGAACAGCGTAATGGGCCGCAATGCAGTGCGTCTGGAGACTTCTTAACCTAACGCTATTCAGATCGTATTGTATTCAGAATTAGAAAAAAACTGTTTCGCATTTTGCAAAACTCATCAAGTCGCCCCATTGTTTATCTTGATTCAGTTCAACATTATCTCGTTTGCATCTTCCTACACTCACGTACTCCATTGCTATCCCACAAATATTACGCATGCCCTTCCTCCCCTTTCAGCAATTTGTAAATGTACCCGTCTAAATTTATGCTACAGACTTAATCCCGCATTTTGTTCCTAAAAACAATTGGCTGCCCCTTCCTCTTCCGACTCAACCCGAATGAACCTTAGCTGCGACGTCCGCTAGACACCTTGTTACAGAGTCGGCTAGTCAACTTGTACAGTGCACCATTTCTTTCCAAGAAAGGGTACAAAGTATACACTTTCCCAATATCATTGCAGCCATTACGACACCACGCTGTGCGAAACACCCGTTCACAGCGCGAGAACACGGCGGTGTGTTGTGACAGCAAGTTACGCAAGTCGGCTTTCTGCGTCTCAGTTAAGTCTTCCGTAGGTGTTACTGCTTTCATGAGGTCGTCGACCTCGATTGGCAGGCCCACGTCAGTCAGGCCTGGAGTATCAGGTGTTACCTCTTCCGCACTCTTTTGAATCGTGTTTACCTTCTGCACCTCTCCTACATAACGCTTCATGAGATTGTGCTGACAAATAACCGCATCTCCGCGCCTTTTTTTCATTCCAATGTATAATAGGTGTCCGAAAGGTTCTTCACAACCCCAAAAGGCCCTTCGCACGGAACCTCTAGCCTGTTCACTCGTGAAGGGCGCAAGATCATCACTTGATCCCCTTCCTTGTACGCTCGCAGTTTTGCGTGTCGGTCGTAGTAGCTCTTGGCTCTTCATTGCGCCTCTCTCATGGTTGCCTCAGCAATGTCGCGAGCACAACGCAACTGTTCTAACAACTCAAAATGCACTCGACCACCATGGGGTCAGTACCCTTCGACTCCCATGTTTCGCGCAGCAGACGGGAGGGGGATCTGAGTGTCCTTCCGTAAACAAGCTCCGCGGGTCTGAAACGCCTAGCTTCGTGTGTTACAGAGGGAAACGCAAACAGCATTGCTGAGAGGTAGGCATCCCACTGACATTCTTCTCAAAGATGAGGGCTCGGAGGACTCGCTTCGTCACCGAATGACATCGCTCTACACTATTGGTCTGGGGACAATAAACTGAGGTGTGCATTATTTTCATCCCGCACTTCTCTAAGAAGCCCGTAGTGAGAACGCTGGTGAATATTGAACCTTCGTCAGACTGAATATCCTGAGGGAAGCCCACTCTGGGAAAGATGGACAGTAGTGAGTTGACTACCTCTAATGATCTTTATTCCTTCATTGGAATCGCCTCTGGAAATATTGTTGCCAGACAGACGGCGGTGGGCCAATACCGGTAACCTGACTTTGTCACTGGGAGTCGCCTCACCACGTCGATTACCAGCCTGCTAAAGGGCTCTGAAATAAGCGAAAGAAGCTTAAACGGCGCCTTTCCCTTCTGGTGCGGTTTTCCCACCCTCTGACAGGTGTCACAGGCTCTCGCATGGTTTAAAACGTCTTTGAAACACCCTCGCCAATAAAACAGTCAAAAGCCTCATATCAGCAGACGTGGCTCTCACATGTAAAAAAACTCAAATCTATTATTTTCACTATCTGCGGAACAACGGTTTGGTGCGATGACGTCAGTTGTGGGTACGGCTGGTGGTAACCATGTCCGCCGAGCATGCTACAACTGACACTGCGTAGAATGGAATAGACTTTATTATAGGAGGAGGCCAATAGGCCCTGTTGTGGGACACGGGGAAAAGAGGAGGGAAGATTGTTCATATAAAGTCTGCACTGCACTGTGAGCGTTCACTTAGCACGATATGCACAGGTGAAGTTGTGAAGAGGACACTCTAATACGACCATGATTGGGGCATCCAAAAGGAGCCGTTCAGGAGCCACAAAGGGTGTGTTTTGGAGGACATCTAGAGAGTGGGTGAACGATCCGCCATCATACTACTTTATAGAGACCTGTTTCGAGACCGAATTCTGTAATTTTTTCTAAAATTTGGGGGTTGTTTCTGACGTGTAGAAAACCTTTCCTACGCAGCCGCAGCACATGCTTAGGATGCGAGTACTGATAACTAGAGGGGACACTGGCGCTACAATCATTCTACAACCATGGAGCCAAATACATGACGGTTTTGGGACGTAGAGATGCTTTTAGAACTTGGCCTAACTTCAGGCTTTGTGGCCTTTATATAGTCACGTACCCCCCAGCATCTGAATGAACATTTAATTTGTGGCATCCCAGACAAGGTGACGACGACGACGACGAACGAGTGCTACCCGAAACCCATCATCATCAGTGTTTTGTTCTGGCAGCTCGAGTGCTTCGCACTCAAGAGCATTCTTCTCCGCTGCTTTTTCTATTAGCGTTTTAGTAAAGCTCTTCAACACCACCAACCCGCATTTTCTGTACGCGACACTGGTGGAGGAGCCGGGGCACGCAGCCCCATGCAAAGAACCCCTTCGGCCAGCCCGGAACGGCCTCTCCCTGTCCACACACATGTCAATCGGGCTAGTCGTCACCAACGTGTACTGTCTCCAGAGGGCAGTTACCTTGACTTCACCGCACCTAGACGTCAAGCCCCAGCACCCCAAGTAATGGCGCAGCAACTTGCCTTCCAGGTAACTCTCCAACAGCCACGTATGCCGGCCATTTGTCATGGTGAGGTGTTTGAGCACGTCGACGACTGGCTGGAGGAGTTTGAGCGGGTCGCATCGTTCAACCAGTGGGACGCCCGTCAAAAGATGCGTAAGGTCTATTACTCGCTAGAACATGGTGAAGGGAAGTTGTCCGGGAACCGTGAAGCGAGGTTATCTACTTGGGAGGAATTTCGCTAGGAGCTGCTGGAGTCAATCGCCAGCACCGACCGCCATGACCACGCTCAGCACCTTTTGGAGTCTCGCATCCAAAAACCAATCGAGAGGGTGGCAATGTTTGCAGAGGACAGGGCACGCCTCTTCCGTAGAGCCTAGAAACTACGGCATGTAATGCATGGCGTGAAGGAACATCTGTTCGCTGGCCTCATACAAAATCCACCCCGCAGAGTGAAGGATTTTATTAAGGAGGCCACAGCCATTGAGCATGCTCTGCGGGACAGATGCCGGCAGTATGACCGGGTTACCTACGGTTCTCCAAGCGCTACAGCTTCAGCGACAGCATCCAGTGACAGGTGACTGCGTGAGCTCATGCAATCGATAGTTAGGGAGGAACTACAGCTGCACGGGACAGGCACTTCGCAGCCTTCGCATGCTTCTGTAGCCGACATCTTGCATCGGGAGATCCGGCAAGCCTTGGCCATTCCGGAGAGCCAGATGCAGCAGCGCCAACCAAGCTATGTTTCGGTTGTGCGTCGTCACCCACCTCTACCGACTATTCCAGCGTCTGAACGGGCGCCCCAGACCGATTCCTGGCATCAGGGAGCGCACACCAGCCCACATCCTTGGCATCGAATGGAGATTTCAGCTGGACGACAGTCACAAAAACCCGACGTCTGGCGCACAAATGACAAACAGCCGCTGTGTTTTCACTGTGGCGAAACAGGGCACATCTACTGCCACCGGTCATACCAAGAAATTGGGCTTTCCGTATTCGCTCGCACGGCTCCGCGCCCTTGCTTTGCGCAAAGAACCCCCGCTATCGAGGAATACCTTGCTGCGAGACGAGACCTTTCGCCGAACCGTCGACCACGTTCACCGTCCCCAGCGAACGACGTCTCCCCTAACCGTCGAAACTTCGACGGGATATGCGAGGCAGATCCCCAAGCCCTAGGAGGGGAAACAAAAAGCAGCAACCTGTGGAGGCAGGGTTGCTCGTAGCCTACCTACGCAAGACTTCCAAAACCTCTCAACGTCTCTGACGGAAAAGGATAGCGCAAGAATGTCTTTCGCCGAAGCTGGAAGCGCCGACCTCGTAATTGGTATATATGGACATGAAGTGGTTTCTCTTATTGACACCGGTGCAGACTATTCTATAATTTGTCAGACCCTCGCCGATCGGTTAAAAAAAGTGAAGATGCCGTGGTCTGGACTTCAGATTCGATCTGCTGCAGGCCATTTAATAACTCCAGTAGGGAAGTGCACCGCCAGAATCACCGTTTCTGACGCTGATTTTTTCGGCAGTTTCGCCGTCCTCACGGAGTGCTGCAAGGAGCTTATTTTAGGGATGGACTTCTTAAGGGAATACAACGCTGTGATCGACGTTGGCAAAGGCCTAATTACATTCTCGTCGAGCCATCGCCTACCAGAACTCGCAGCATGCCGAGCGCCTTTGCGGGTTATCGACGAGGACGTGAACATACCACTGCGGTCCTGCATGCTAGCTTCAGTTCACTGCGACGTGTTTAGCTCTGTTGACGGCATAGCTGAGCGAATTGATGAACTTTTATTCCGTCATGGCATCGCAGTTGCTCGAGGTGTGTTGCATTTACCCGATGGCCGTGCAGCATTGATGCTTACTAACTTGAGTTATGAACGCCAACATGTCGCAAAAGGCACGACAGTTGCCTATTTCGAAGACATAGCTGATGGCGAAGACTGCTTTGCGTTACAAGGCGCCGCACCTGGTGAAACCAGCTCCGATGCCATCATCGATGTCAACTCCGGCTTGCCTCCAAGTGAACAACAACACTCCTCGCGCTGCTGACGACCTTGAAGGACTGTTTCTGTTCGACATCTGGCGTGCGTCAAACTTTGCTTACAAAACATCGCATCATCGTTGATGATAATGTGAGGCCACTTCGTCAAAACCATTATCGTGTCTCTTCGAAGGAACGGGATGCAAGTCGGAGCCAAGTGGAGCAGATGTTGCGCGATGATGCCATTCAGCCTTCTCGAAGCCCGTGGGCATCACCCGTCATTCTCGTCAAAGAGAAGGGCGGCACATTGCGATTTTGCGTTGATTACAGAAAGCTCAATGAAACGACAAAAAAGGACGTGTACCCGTTGCCCCGGATCGATGACTTCCTCGACAGGCTTCGTCATGCCCGTTACTTTTCGATGACAGGCACGGCAGTCCGACGTCTTGCGCACAAATGACAACCGGCCGCTGTGTTTTCACTGTGGCGAAACAGGCCACATCTACTGCCGCTGTCCATACCGCAAAATTGGGCTTTCCGGATTCGCTCCCACGGCTCCACCCCCTTGCTTTGCGCAAAGAACCCCTGCTATCGAGGAATACCTTGCTGCGAGACGAGACCTTTCGCCGAACCGTCGACCACGTTCACCGTCCCCAGCGAACGACGTCTCCACTAACCGTCTGAACTTCGGCGGGATACTGCGAGGCAGATCCCCAAGCCCTAGGTGGGGAAACTAAAAGCAGCAACCTCTGGAGGCAGGGTTGCTCGTAGCCTACCTACGCAAGACCTCCAAAACCCCTCGACGTCTCCGACGAAAAAGGATACCGCAAGAATGTCTTTCGCCGAAGGTGGAAACGCCGACCTCGCAATTGGTATAGATGGACACGAAGTTGTTTCTCTTATTGACACCGGTGATGTGTTATCCAGCCTTCTCGAAGCCCGTGGGCATCACCCGTCGTTTTCGTCAAAAAGAAGGACGGAACATTGTGATTTTGCGTTTATTAAAGAAAGCTCAATGAAGTGACAAAGAAAGACGTGTACCCGTTACCCCGGATTCACGACTCCCTCGACAGGCTTCGTCATGCCCGTTACTTTTCGTCGATGGATCTCAAGAGCGGGTACTGGCAGATCGAGGTGGACGAGTGCGACCGCGAGAAAACAGCCGTCATAACGCCGGACGGACTTTATAAATTTAAAGTGCTCCCTTTCGGCTTGTGTTCGGCACCGGCAACATTCCAAAAATTGATGGACACTGTTCTTTCCGGTTTCAAGTGTGAGAAGTGTCTATTATACCTTGACGATGTTATCGTGTTCTCATCAACCTTTTCAGAACACTTGAAAAGAATATCCTGTGTACATCGGGCCGTAAGAGCAGCTGGTCTCACACTTAGAGCGGAAAAGTATCATTTCGGGTACCAAGAACTACGCTTCCTAGTCCACGTTGTCAGCCACGACGGCATCAAGCCCGATCCTGACAATGTGTCAGCCGTGTCCAACTTCCGGCGCCTGCCGACAAAAAGGCCGTACGGCGATTTTTAGGCCTATGATCCTATTACCGGCGCTTCATCCCAAACTTTTCCCAAATCGGGGCTCCGCTAACAAGCCTCACCCGCAATGACGTCACCTTCGTTTGTACCACTGAGCAGCAGGCTGCTTTCGAGAACCTGCGGCGTCGCTTACCAGTGCCGCCTGTGCTCGCCCATTTCGATGAAGAGGGGGTCACCAAAATCCATACAGACGCCAGCAACTTTTGCCTTGGGGCAGTGCTGATTCAGTGGCAAGACGGTGCGGAGAGAGTTGTCGCTTACGCAAGCTGAACATAGTCCCGCGCGGAGTCTAACTATTCAGCTACCGAGAAGGAATGGCGGGCTGTTGTGTGGGCGGTCCTCAAATTCCGGCCGCCCATTTCGAGTTGTTAGTGACCACCACTCCCTTTGTTGGTTGGCCAGTTTGAAAAACCCTACTGGTAGCCTCGCCCGCTGGAGCCTTCGACTTCAGGAATTTGATATGACGGTTGTGTTTAAGTCAGGGAAACAACATTCTGATGCCGACTCCCTGTCTCGAGCTCCGGTAGAATGCCCTGTACCGGAAGATGATGACGACGCGGCGTTTCTTGGTGCCATTGACGCCACAACTTTGTCCGATCAGCAAAGGGAAGACGTTGAGTTGGAGCCACTTTTAGATTTTCTGGAAGCGCGAACTACGCACAAGCCAAAGCTGTTCATACGTGGACTCCAGTTTTTTTTTCTTTGAGAAACAACACCCACTACAAGCGAAACTTCGCCCCGAATAGAAGAGACTTTCTCCTCTTTATTCCCGCGAGCCTTAGACAAAAAATACTACAGGCCGGGCACGAAGACTCAACCGCTGCTCACTTAGGTTATGCACGTACGATGTCCCGAATTGAATAGAACTACTACTGGCCCAAACTTTTTTCGACCGTGAAGCAATACATCCGTACCTGCCATGACAGTCAGCAACGTAAAACACCGCCGGGACTCCCAGCCAGTTTACTTCAACCTGTCCAAATACCAGAAACACCGTTTCAACAAATCGGCACGGACTTCTCGGGCCCCTTTCCTACGTCTCATGTCGGCAACAAGTGGATACTTGTAGCCACCGACTATCTTACACGATACGCCGAAACGAAAACCCTCCAGCGTTGCGCAGCTCCTTACGTGGCCCACTTTTTGATCGAAAACATTGTTTTGCGCCATGGAGCTCCGGCAATTGTGATTACAGACAGGGGTACCGCATACAACGCAGATTTTGTGTGCGCCGTCAAGCACCTCACAGGTACTTCCCACTGAAAATCGACTGCTTACCGTTCGCAGACAAACGAACTGACAGAGAGGTTAAACAAAAGACTTGCAGACATGCTTAGCATGTACGTCGACGAGCAACACAAGAGTTGGGACCAAGTTCTACCATATGTGACTTTTGCCTACAATACCGCCAGGCAAGAAACCACGCGCATGACTCCATTCGCTGTTGTGTACGGTCGGGAGGCAACCACAATGTTAGATGCCATGCTCCCTCACGACTGTGGGGGTGACGACACGACGCGGAGGAGGGGCGTCAGCTCGCAAGACATCGAATCAGGCAACAACAGCTGCATGATGCTACTACTTACAATGCTCGCCACAGGGCTGCGCTTTCCAGCCTGGTGACAACGTGTGGGTATGGAGCCATATCAGACGAAGAGGGCTATGCGAGAAGCTCATGAAGCGCTACTTCGGGCCCTACAGAGTACTAAAGCAACTTAGCGACTTCACGTATGCAGTTACTCCGGTGGACAGCGTTTCCACAATGCGCCGTCGTCGTGGGCCTGAGGTCATCCACATATTCCTCATGAAACCATTCTTCGCGAGGACGTGACGGGTCGCAAATAAGTTCCGCTCCTTTTTGCCTTAGCATCGGGACGATGCTTCCTTTGGAGGGGAGGTAAACTGTAACGTACCCCCAAGCATCTGAATGAACATTTAATTTTTGACATCCCAGCCAAGGTGACGACGACGACGAACGAGTGCTACCCGGAGCCCATCATCATCAGTGTTTTGCTCTGGCAGCTCGAGTGCTTCGTGGTCAAGCGCGTTCCTCTCTGCTGCTCCTTCTATTAGCATTTTAGTAAACCTCACCAACACCCCCAACGCGCATTTTCTGTACGCGGCAACATGTAATAGGCCGCAGATTTTTTTGCGTCATCAGTTTCGGTTTGGGTGTTGAATGCGTCGACTGCTCGCATCCGATTGCAGCGTCTGGAATGATTTAATACTGTTGTGTTGGAATGAAATGGATATGGTAATCAGGGGCATTTTTGTGTAGCTCGGCTGTAGCACACGGCATATACCACAGAATTCCTCGAAACAAACGTAAACTTGGGATTCCACACCAGGAAGACGGTATGAATATTACTCCTGTTCATGAAGACGCTCGCGTGAAAAGCACGAGCCCGGTCGCGGATAAGCCAAATAAAAACCATTTACAAACAGTAAGCATGTGTTCATTGTACACAAGCGATATCGATTTGCTATAACAGATATGAGCCCACAGAGATTTCAGAAGAAAGGTGTTGTGTGCTACGTGCCTTCTTGCTCCATGTCAAAGCTACAAGCGGATGCTTCTAACAGTAAAATACTCGTGAAATAGACGGCAATGGGCTATCGAACTATTCCTGTAGCTACCTCAAGCAAAACGGTCTGCTACTTGACGATATTGCCCTAACATTTCACGTCAATGGCCCATAACTTCAGGAACAATTTGGCCCAATGTCCAAAGTTTTGTAATTGCGTTCCTCTTGATGGGCTCGCAGAGAGACGTTTTCCCCTGTGTGTTTCCTGTGCAGCCACACAAAAATCACCGGCAGTCGACCTCTTACGCTTGAATTAGGACGGTAACGAGGAGTACACATTCGCCAAGAAGGTTCGCACCATCAGCGGTATTCGAGGACCTGTGTACGGCTCCTGCAGAAAATGCCAAATCCGGAGTTCGCCATGTTCACCCTAATACCAGCAGGCTAATTAGGCAATTACCATTAGAGCACTTGGCGCCGCGAATTGGTGTTTGCCTACTTTCATTTGCCTTTATTGAGACATTGTAGGCTCTGCTATTTTTGGGATATATGCGAGAGGAGCTATTAGGCCTGCCGCCTGCGAAATGATGAGATCTGAGGTGTTAGCGGTGTCGGTATATATTACATAAACATCTGAGGAAGTTGCGTGCACTACACTAAATGCTAAGGTTTCAAAATGCGGGGTTTTTGATAAATGATGGCTAAAAGTTCAAGAACGGAGGCCCCATTATTTATTAAAAAACGCAGTGCCCTAAAATACCCAGAGTGATTTTAGGATAAGCAATAAACAGTTTGTAAGAATTCCCTCTAAATAGTTGAAAACGTGGTATGACCGCCACTGGGCGGTATATAGCAAACACAACTAATGAATGCACGGCTACCTATAATGAATCGTACTCAGACAGCCGTGGGGACAAAAGAATTGAAATTCTGTTCGCAAAAGAAACAAGTAACCTTTGTTGCACAAGGAACCCCTAGTCCGGAGCTACCAGGATAGTCGACCTGGCCATACCCGCGCGTTCATCAGTGTATTTTGCACTTCTGTGCTGGAGGCAGCCACCCTCCTTTACCTAGACGTGGGTGTAGATTGGGTCTGGGGGACGTTTTACATTCTGCGTTCATGCCCAGACAGTGTAATAATTGCTGCGGTAGCCCCCGTAGTTGGGACACTTGGTAATTGCTGGAATCGGTAATTCCTTGAATCGGTATTTCAGGTGTACAGTGGGTGACCTGCTGTTCCGAATCTACCTTAGAACAGCGGCTTCCATGCGTGCGAGCGCTGTTTGTCGTGTGGGGTGCCTCTGGCTGTTTTGACGAAGCATATCTCTACTCTCAAGTGGTTTTCAATTTACTGTTTGCATTTCCACGCATTCTTGAGCTTGGCGTGCAAGATCAGCCGCTCCGTCGTTTAACACGCCAGTGAGAGCGTGTGCGCTCTCATTTCCTGGCATGCCTGCATGCCCAGGTGCCCAGTCATCTAAAACAACTGGTGACTTGTAAGGAGGACCTTGTTGAGTAAGTTTGTGGTATTTATGTGCATTTTGCTGCTTACGAGGCTTGTCAGCCTGCATCCCTGGTTATGGACAGTATTTCTAATACTTGTAAAAAAACACATTACGGCTTTCAAAGTGAAAAAATACAATATTTCACATTTTGCAGAACAATAGGTGGCCATCATTCCTTTAACGTCCGGGGGCCGAGAATAACAGCTCTGGGAACTGCAATGACATATTTAAAATGCCTTGATCTCATATGTCGAAGCACAGCGTTTTTGTATGCAGTCCCTCTTTTCTTACTGCAAAGCAGTGTAATTCTACCTCCCCCCACCACCACCCACAGTTTTCACTCCTGTGAAGTCGATTTACTCGGGGCCTCTCCGGGGCACTTCCTCGCCAATGCTGAGACCTCTTTTAGAACTATTTACCCCTTACCTCCGCCGATGCCTCTTTGACAAGTTGCGCAGTTGGCTGCTAACAGCGGTAGTGATTGTGTAAAGTAAAGAGAAGGGCGGATGGGCGTAAATAATGCACTGACGGTTACTGTACTGTCAAGTGCAAACTTTCTGCGCAGTGCAACCTGCAGCCTCTCGGACACGGCGCATATCTGGTGCGTTGTAGGAAGTGATCGCGTGATCATCGAACGCACGATGGCGCGCGCTACTCTCCTGTTATCTCGTAGTGCGTCGCCGCAGCTGGCCAGCGTGTTGTTGCAAATATTGTTCAAAACTGCCACGCAAATATCACGTTGCTCGGATTAGACAAGAAACGGGGAGCAGCGAGCATGTTGTTGCAAGTCGTGTTTGAACCTTCCGCGGAAATGTCACGTGGCTTGGATTACTGGCGAACGAAACAGCGTCTCTGGAAGAGTCAGGGGCAAGGCTCTGCTTGGCGGTGACGAATGGAACTAGTGTGTGGGCGTGGCAGTGAGATAAATATGACGCCATAGCCGTGCTTGCCGCCCTCCTCATCATCCTTCGTCAGACGCTCCTCTACGTTTTCTTCCACCCTCGCTGCTGCATTCGCTTACTCCGTTAAGCGGACACCACTGCCCCCGCTAAACCCTGGTAACGGGTGCCAAAAGGCTGCGCCCTAAAACGACAGAAACCCGCTGCCGCAGTTTCCGCTGACGTTTTACCTAGACCAGTAGCTGCGACTCCCTCACGGTTGAAGAGGAACGTGCCCAGTTGGAACGCCTGCATGAGCCCATAACCTATCTACAGCTTGGAAGGCCTTCCGAGCGTACTTTTCGCCTGTGTCCTTCACGCCTAAGTATGCACCATGACCAGTTGGTGCTTTATACGTGCATTGATTGGGGTTAGAAAGATGGGGGCGTGCACGCACAGCTGCTCATCGTGCTGCTACTGATGAAATGCCGCCGGCATGGAGGACCTGCTATTCCCGAAGGGGCCTTCGGAAACCCGACGTGAGGCCTTCGCACGTCCGCTTCATTGCCTGGAGACGACTGGCCTCACGCAGCGGCTGTAGCCGACCCAGCAGTGTTACTGGCTGATCCGCTCTTTCTCCACTCTTTGTACCTGTCTATGTACTTCATGATTACACTCCACCTCTAGTTCCCTTCCTGCACTGGGTTGTATGCAGGTGAGCTGACTGCTGAGCTGAAAAATATCCGCAGTGCACTTCCTTTTGTTTTGCTTTACCACAACACCACTCCACCCTCCCCTGTTGTGCTAGTGGGAGATTTAAACGTCGAAATGACATGGCTCAAATCGCTTTGTCGGCTGTCCTCCTTTATCGAGTGGTTTTGGTGGTAGTTGACATGTCAATGGATCAGTTGAACGTGTCAGTTGAAGGGCAATCGACAGCCACATGTTTTGTACAACAGAATAGGGCTAAATGGTTTCCAGTGTTTTAATCGTTGTGGGACAGATGCATGCCGTTTGTTTGTAAGAAGAAAAGCCAGAATTGAAGAAGCGTTGGCCGGGACAGGAGCGCGAATGAGAGCGAAAACAACGAAAAGCTGCTGCTGCCGCTGATACCGCCTCAAGTTCTAGCTCGTCCAGTAGCGGCGAATTCCCCCCGGATGAACGGCAACTTGCCAGCTTGGAACGCCGGCGTGAGCCAATATAACATCTTCAGATTAAGGGCTTTCAGAGGGACATTTTCGACAGTTTACGTGATTTCGAAGCACGCGCACATGACCGGTTGCCGGTTTAAGCGTGCACAGGCTTGTAGTGGAGAATAGTGGGCGCAGGGAGGAGGCGTGCACGCGCAGCCATGTTTTATGTCCGTACTGATGGATGGCCTCTGTTTTGGTGGCGCTAGCTTTAAACGCGGGCGTTAAACGGCCCATGGTTCCTCTCCGGTCTCCTTAGTGGTAGAGCAGATTGGGACAGTAAGACGCTTACGACGCGGGAGGGACAAAAGAAGCTCCATGTTTGTCCGGCAGAACAAAGCTTGCATCCATGGAATGTTTATTGAGCTAATTGTTTATTAAGCATACACTATTGCAAACTATGGGCAAACGTGTTTTGTTTCGCGCACTCCGTGGAGAACGTCCAGCTTCGCATGTCACCCTTTCTCACAGATTGGAAGCGCAATAATTTTTTATTACATTTTTCTCAAGGAAACGTTCCAGATGGTTTTTGCTGCGTGTGATTGAGGTGTGACCACCAATTATACCTGTACCTGGTGTTCAACCTCTTTTAGGGGTTTGTTAGAAATTCGATACGTCCCAGATTATATGTCAAGGAAAATATGTACTGTTATCAGCACCTAAAATGCAGCCTCCAAGCATTTGTTTTCTCTCAATGCAATAATGTCTTGTATTGATTTTTGATATTCTTTCTATGCAGACGTGAGTTCGTCTTCGCTGCTAATTTGTTTTGTACAATGCTAATTTATTTGTACTTTTTGGTATCGTCTAGAAGGCTGCATTGCGCTGCCCATTGTCGTCCAGAAGTCCCGGGACACAGTGGCCGTATTCCGGAAATCCATGGAAAGCTTCAAATATAAAATTGGTTCATGACGCCTTGTTTGTTCTTAAATAGTCCATCAATTTCCTGCTCCTAAGAGGCAAAGCCAGAGATTCCTACCCTTCCGGTAATAAATTTTTAACCACGAACTTGACAGCCGCCAACGACGAGCGCCGTCTTCAAAGCGCATATACTTCCAAAACTTTGCATCGACCCATGCCTCCATGCCTCGAGCCTCGCAGCGTCCGAACGCACCTATAGTTGTCTGATGCATTTTTGAAGCGAAGGGTGTGTTTCCATGTCTTTTCTTTGTATGCCCCACCAGCTCTCTTGTTTGATAGGGAGACTGTTTCCCGCTGTAGACACTCGAGCAGAATATTGTTCTAGATTTAAATCGATGGTTTCAGAAAGAATAACGCGGAGAGAGAAATGCTTGCGCGGCGAACGCCACAGCATCCCAATCGCCGATGCTACTACTGTGCGCGAGGTTTTGTTGATTTGTGTTCGGCGATTGTGTTTACTTCTTGTTTGTTACGGAGCAGAAGTTCTTTCGAACAATCCTTTGTTACCACAAGAACCCTGCGTCATTCCCGGATACGTAAAAATATCGCTATCGGCGCGATGCTAACTTTATCACTTCTAAGGCTTCTTCGCGGTCTTGCAATAATTTGATTTTGTAGATACTTTTTACTACCAATTAATAAATATTTATCCGGTAGACTGGAAATGGAGACCAAGTGGTGAATGGGGTTGTTTTGTGGGCCCTTCCCAAGGAACAGCTGCCAAACATAAGCGCTGACTTGCATGTATGTGTCATTTTGTAGCTGACAGCAGATGCGCCGGGTAAACAGTGTTTAAATAACCGGCGTGCACTCAGAACAATCAACGCTGGGAGTAAACCTTTGCCAGCTTTTGGTTGGACTCAGTTTCAGCTATGGCCGACACAGATGTTCCAGAAAGGGGCCTCCTTTCTGCGCGTTAGAATGCTGTCCCAGGATGATACGTTACATGTAGTTTTCAAGAGTCCCGGTGAGCTGGTTCTAAAAAAGCTACAATAATACGCGGTATGGTTCTGCATTTAGTTAGCGTACCTGGAGCCCCAACTCGACGAAGTAGTTATGTAGTGTTGGGTAAAGCAGCTGGCATCACTTGAGATTAAATTTGTTTTGGTGTTCTTTGGGTATTTTCTTATTCACTGAGGACACACCGATGGCACTAGCGTAGCAGACAGCTTCGTTAGAGCAGAAATATCCTGGTCGAAGCATAACGCACTGCTAAGTTTTGATGAAGTTTCCAGCGTAGAACTGAATCCTGCGTTATGTTAGTTACTGGTACACTCGTAGCAAAAAGAGACAAGCGAGAGTGCCATTACTGTTTTGGGTAACTAACTGCGCTGCCACAACCAATTGTCACCCCCGCACCCCCAGGAGACGAGTCACGAACGTTGGAAAAAAATCAGCTCGTTGGGAGGGAATCGAACCACTGTTCTGCGCAACACGAATCCGAAACCCTACCCGCTAGACCAGAAGGCAAAACGGAGAAATGAGTCGATATTGGGTAATGAAGTGCAAAACGTTTGGTACTCCACATTCGGGGTCGGTGCGTTTAGTGCTGCCGTCGGAATTGACCTTATGCGAAAATGCTTGGTGGTTTAACAACACTGATGTAAACAAGACCATCCGCCATATTGTACGGGAGACGATCAGAAAGTCTCGTATCGTTCACTGTAGAAGAGTAGGTGACGGCAACGCGGTATGGCCCAAACTACACGGCGCTTTCCAGGTCCCGACCACGGATTGTGGACGAATTACTTGTCTGCGGTTCCGACTGTGTCTCAGGACTCATACCACTCGTGGTGCCGCCCCAAAGACCCATCGGAGTGGCAGCGGAGCAGGGCATACCGCCTAGCCACCGAGACCTATTGCTCGCCTTTATCGGTGCGGACTACAGCTGCCACTCGCAGTAAGTAAATGCTTGTTTGTTTTTTCCTTGACGCGAGTTAACCGGTATGAGCATTTGTATAGCACTTTGTTCACCGTTGTTTACCATGCAAATGCGTAGCGGGGACCCTGTTGCAGTAACCCTGAAAGAGGAAAACAACAATCGCCAGACCGTTCCGCTAGTGGGTGGATTAGTTATTTTCAAATGCTGTACATCGAATTTACTGGACGTTTTTTAACGAAGATGTTTACGGAAAGGTTGCGGCTGTTTTCCGTGACGGTCGTGCGGCCGCGCGTTTGCCGCAAAGCAATCACGCTTTGCGGCGACGTCAACAACAAAAGCGCACATACGCCTTGAATTTTTTGCGTGTGTTTTCATTATTTATTGCGCATGTTCTGCCGCAGAAATCTGTTGGTGTGTCTGGCTCCTCCTTTTTTGGCAGTGGGGTGGTTGGGTTTGTTTTTAAAGCGCATGCTTTCAGTGTGCCCGAAGAGATACTACAGTAAACCCTCGTTATCTCGAACTCACTGAAATAAAAGATTTTTTAAAATTCTATTGGTCATCGGTATAGCCCGAATGTTTACCTGTTTATCTCGAGAAGTTTTGAAAGTTTCAGGTAATCATAATACTGCTTGCTTAAGTTATGACGCACACGATCATGTGGCTACTGGTATCATTACCCACAGTGAAGTTTATAAATGTTAAACTTCCTTGCCTTGAAAATGCATTCACAAAGCATGAACCGATACTTGCACGCTCGAACTTGAAAGACAATCTTCACATCATTGCTGTTTGAGGTGTAGATTATTGCCCTTGCAACAGTGTTAAGCAGACACAAATCTGGTCATTTTGAGTCTGTTCCTTGCGGCCACTGCTTTCTGCTCTGCCCCTTTACCATAAACTGTAGTGGACTAGTCCTGCTCTTCCCTGAGTGCTATTTACTGTTACTCTGTCTGTTCTTGCAGATTGGGCCTCATCTATGTGCTCAGCAGCTCCTTTCGCTCCCAGAAGAAAAGGGCCTGGCCCTATGTTGTGTGCCTCACGTTTGAGACGGACAGTGGGACGATTGTGGGGCAGCGTGAGATTTCCCGGCGGATTTTATTGGAGCATGTACTCACATCCTTGTGACTTTACATCTTCTCGTCCTCTTGCAAGCCCAAGGTTTTAAAGAGGTGCCACCGGAGCTTGCGTGCACTGAACTGCCACAACAGTGGGGACGCCCGAGACAGCAGGGCATCAAGCCAGCAAGTGTCCAAGACATTGACTGGAGAAGCCCGCGAGAAAATGGCCCCTCCCTTCCCAATGCGTCTGTTCGATGCACGTCGAGTGCAGGAGCAATGCGAGCAGCAACAAAGTGCCGTGGAGGCGCTTGAGAGAAAACTTGGTAGTCTTTGGAATGGGTTTTTCCACTCAGTTTTGCTGGCCTCACCCCCACAGTGATAGAAACAAGGACTGACACGGCGCTTGAAGGGTCACCTATCAGCTACTAGCAAGCATTCAAGCCACTACGCCGCGGTCACCTCGCGAGCACGCAGAGGCTGGGCAAAGTCGTGTATACTAGACAGCGGCATGCAGGGGTGCGCGAATGCTTCCGTTTGTTCCATTTATATCCACAGTATGCTATCGTGCAGGCGCTATAAATCAGCAAAATAGTTTATTTACTGGGATTTTCACTGTGGATACAAAAAAGCAAGAGCATTCAAGCTGATGCGCGGCGCAATGATGCAACTCTGGCCGTTTGTTTTTAAGAAAACTTGAAAATTTCCTCCGCTACCTACAGCAATGGCCACTATCACTACGTCGGAGGCATGCATGCAGAATGTGAAAAACTAGAGGAGTGAGTGTGTATTTTAGTCACAATATATTCGACAGTAAATACATCGTGGCTTAAATGACAATGGTTAACAAGTTGACTTGACGTAACACAACAAACCTGTCAGCCCGACAAATTGGCAACCAAGTGCAAAAGCTGGAATTTTCCAACGTTAGATCATCATAAAACAGTGTACGCCACTTCCGCAAAGACACGCGGCTTTATGCAATGTAAAAGAAACCAAGAACATACTCTCACACCGTGCGCGCCCACCACAGAGGAAATTTTCAACCGCGCCGTGACTGCGTAGTTCGGCAAGAAACGTTTGTTTACAGCACTAGGGAAGATAAAGGCTCGTGTAGAGGCTAGGCGGTACCATTTAACAATGAAATGAAGTGGGCGCAGAGCCACAAGGACGAGTGAAGAAACAAAGCCTAATTTTGTCAACGTGTGGTACGGTTTCCCCGCTCGGGCGCCCCTGTCAGTCACATAAATAGATGGCGCACGCTCAGTGTTTATTTATAATGCAACGGCTGGAACACAGAACTCCAACGCAGCTGTATTTTTCATCCGGACAGCGACTACGGAATCCCGCGCTTAGCGAACCAACGACAAATATTCGCTCCCAGCGCACCGCGCCCTGCGTGTCACAAAGGTTGCTCGCGCCGGCATAGTTCGCGTCAGAAAGTTCGTTCAAGAGCGTGGAACTTCACGTACCTTTTCTCCGTTTGGATCGGTATTTCCGCGTTGCGTGCACTACGGCACGCAGCAATGCT
>JABSTR010000037.1:0-28843 GCA_013339765.2 Haemaphysalis longicornis | reverse complement strand
TCGGTCGACCGTGGCACCATTGTACCGGTTCCCCTCGATGATCATGCCGAGTACCAGGAGCGCCTTCACTTTGGGGATGATCGTGCCGTCTTTCGTCCGCACCGTGATTGCTGCGGAGTCTTCTTCCGCCCTCTTGCGGTACGCGCCTGGCGGGGGGATGATCAGTAGTTCGGACTTCTGCGGGGACCACGCGAGGCCAGTGTCCCCCAGGTGATTTTCGATAGCTTCCACCGCCGGCTGCAGAGGCGACTCGATGTGGCCGTCGCTGCCCCCGGGGACCCACAGGGTGATGTCGTCCGCGTAGATGGTGTAGCGGACCTGCGGGGCTCGAGAGCCGGTGGGCCACCCCGATCATGACGATGTTGAACAGCAACGGCGAGATCACCGAGCCTTGGGGGTCCCGACGCTGCCCGTCTTTTTCAGCGGTAGTTCCAGGTCTCCGGCTGGATCATTACGGTCCTCTCCGATAAGAAGTCCCGGATGTAGTTGTACGCTTGTCTCCTGCCCATGCCCAGCCGCGAGACCTGCGCCAAGATGGCGGAGTGGCGCACCTTGTCGAAGGCGCTCTGTAGGTCGAGGCCCAGCACCGCCCTGTTGTCGCGGGTGGGGCGGACACTTCGAGTATCTCGTGTCTGCAGCAGTATCATCGCGTCCTGGGTGCTGAGCCTCTCCCAAAACCCCAGCATGGTGTCGGGGTAGAGCCCTTCCGTTTCCAAGTAGCGTTGCCATCTATTCATTAGCACGTGCTCCAAGGACCTTTCCCTACGCACGAGGTGAGGGAGATCGGGCGCAGGTTCGATGCCGGGTGGCTTACCGGGCTTCGGGATCAGGGACCGTCTTGGCCGTTTTCCACTGTCGGGGCAGCGTGCCCGCGTGCCAGCAGCGGTTGTAGAAGTCCGTGAGGGCCGCAACGGCTCCGTCGCTTAGGTTCCTCAGGGCTTTGTTGGTTACCCGGTCTGGGCCCGCCGCAGACCTGCAGTTGAGGGTCTGCAGCACTGCCCGCACTTCCCATTCTGGATGCTGCGATCCAGGGCCGGATGTCCGCTCCCCGGTACCCCTTCGCTGTGCCTCTCGCTCGCAGTGGCTGGCAGGTAGCGCGCTTTATGCGCTTACTTGTTTCTGCCTTCCCCAAACGTCTTGACGGTCGTGTGCATTACTTGGGCCAGCCCGTGCTGTGATAGCCTCGGGTCCTCGTTTCGTCCAGAAGGTGCCGTAGCAGGTTCCACGTCCTCCCCTTGTGGAGCTGGCCGTCCGCCTCGTTGCACACGGCATGCCACCTCTGGGCGCATAGCTCCCGACGTATTTCTCGATGGCCGTCCGAGCAGGGCCACCCTCTTGCGTAGCCGGCGGTTCGTGCGCTGCTGTTTCCATCGCCGCTGCAGCGATTGCCTCGCCTCTAGCATGTGAGCCAGGCAGGCTGTCCACCTGCGCCACGCCCTCGTCCGTTTCCACTTCGGTGGTCGCGTCCGAGGTCGCGCGCACGATGGCTTCCGCCCATTCCCCGATGCTGTGATCGTTGCCGTCCGCTGTGGTCCTTCCAGATCCAGCCGGAAACGGTCCCAGTCCGTGATCTTGTGTTTGCGTCGGGGTTCGCGGTGATCGGTATGGACGCAGGCAGGTCGACTTCGATGATGTAATGGTCGCTGCCCAGGTTCCGTCCCGTGTTCCGCCACTTCACCCCTCGCTTGGCTGTATCCGCCGTCGGACGAATGTCAGGTCCGGGTTCGTGTCTCGCGTGGTGGACGTTCCTACCCAGTGGGGGCTGCTGGGTCCGTGTAGAGGGAGAAGCCCGCGTCCGCCGCATCGTCCAGGAGGTCTCTTCCTTTACCGTTGTCCTGCCGTACCCGAGCTCCTTGTGCGGGCATTAAAATCCCGCAGACCATGACCGTGCCTTTCGGCGCCGAACGTATCGCCTTGTGCAAAAGGGCGCGGAATTTCTGCTGACGGTGCGCCGGATTGCTGTAGGTATTTACCAGGAGAAAGGATTCTTTCCTCTTCCTGCCGATCACCACCTCGGTCGCGCAATGCTCAATGGTGCTGGTCCAAGGAAGTTCTCGTGCTTGACGAAAGTGAGTCCCCTCCGCACGAACGTGCACACTCCCTGCCCAGCTCCTTTGCCGCATTTCCTTGCGCTCGGGGGGCTCGCGTGCGCTCGGTAGCCGGGGAGGGATGGCGCGTTCTCGGTGTGGGTCTCCTGGATCATTATTACGTCGGCGCCCGGTCGGCGCCTTGCAGAATTGTTGCAGTACCGCCTTTCTGCACTGGAACCCGTTGGCGTCCCAGTGCCAGATCCTTAGGCTGAGCTTGCTGTTGTTGGGGCCCGGGCCATATTGATGTCTGTGGTTGGGCGGGCGGAATGATGACGAGGACAACCACTTTCCCGGTACAGCGTTGTTGTCGTGGTTCCCCACAGAAAAAACGCAATGTGGGAAAGCAGAAAGAACATTTATTATAAATTCACTTTTCATACAAAGCAGCGTTTATGGCTATGTTCCCTACATTCTCCGTTTCACTCAGTCTAATATTACACTTGGAATTCACTCGTCTTTACGAATCCATCTTTACACTTCCCTCTTAGGTTCCTCTTTACAGTTCCACCTGAGTTGTGATTCCCACGCCAAGTTATCGTTTTTTATGCAGCACTAACAAGTTTCTAGGCCGATTGCAATCTGTCTTTTGGACAAACTTTAAATGGTATCTATAGTTTCCTGCATGAAAAAAGGCGCTTGGAAAAATTCCAGAGATAAGCTTCGCAATTTACGTAGTACACAAGCAGGCACAAAATCAGGGCACGTTGAAGAGTTCCCTGCTTGTTCCCTGCTGCCGCAGATGGAGGTATATATGTGAGGGGCCGTCACTTGGATTTCCCCACCTTGAAGAGCCATCTACAGAAAATTTCAGAAAAAGAACAAAATCCAGTGCAACCATAAGCCCCTCACACCAAACCACAGGCATGTGAAGTACGAAAAATATATTGCACGGAAATGAAGACGGAGACCAGAGAATGAAATGAAAGGCCACACCAGAGGAGTGATTTACGGCCTTCCTAATAATTTCACATCATTTCAGTAATCGTTACACAGAGTAATTTGGCCGCATTGTTCAGAACAACGCGAAGCCACTATAGTCATACCGGCCAACCTTCCCGAATTTTAATCGTCGTGCCGTGTTCCAGTTTATCTCGCGAAATGTTTCTGCATGCTCACCCAGAACAGGCAGAAACTTTGGGCTACGAGATAAACTGACATACATTTGCAAAAGAGAAAACAAAAACGTTTCCGCGCCTTCATGTGGAATCACTAGTACACGCAACAGAGCGAACGTCGCACTAAACCCAGGAAACGTGCTTTCACGATGCTGACGCCACCTGCGTCACATTTTTGGCTGTACTTAAACCTCTCCCTCCCTCGCCCCCCTCCCCCCCCCCCCCCCCCTTGTACTGGCAGTTTCATTTTGAACAAGGATCCCACGTGGAAGCCGAAACGTTTTTCATTTAAGTAAAGTGTTCTTATCGGTGGTTTCTTCCTCGGCTATCAGTAAAAAGGAATCGCCAACTTACATTTTTTCTTCGTCCAGATGTGTTGTGGGAGAGGATACATCTAGAACTTGCACCGATCTTCAAGTGGCATTCCCAGGAGGTCTGTACCTGTAATGACTCGAAGGGTTATTTGGGTTAAAATGTAATAGGCTTTAGAGCTGGGCAGTTGGTATACATTCATAATGAAAGAACACCTCAAACTTGACAAGACGAAGAAAAGAACACAGCACAAGCACTCACTAACAACTGGAGATTCTTACAGAGCTATTTTAGAAAAAGAGTTCTTGTTTGCTCTGCAAAACCACGCATCGTATAGAATAGCTAGAGTTGCTGAAAAACTACAAAGCTCCATGCTGAGGAAATCGTTATGTGAATTCATAACGTTCATGTAGTAACGAACTGATAGAAAGAGTCACTAAACATGAGGCAAAATAAGATACGAAATATAACATCATAACACTTGAAGAAAGGCCTCGCATTTTTACAAGTGAATCATACTTTTGTCTGTGCAGGCCGGGCTTACCCAGAAATTTTTTCGGGGGGGGGTTATGAATTTTGGGAATTTTGCTAAAGAACAGTAAGTATTGTTTTGCCTGGAAAAGATTTCAGGGTTCGAACCCCCAAACCCCCCTCTGGGTACGGCCCTGTGTGCAGGCCTGGGTGCCATCTTTACAAAGAATATTTGAATGAATGTGTTTTAGTTATTGCATTTTCATACCGTTGTTTCCACTGAAATCAGACTTCATTTCAACTTGTGTCATACGCAGGGAGTCCTGGTTGTCAGCTCAAGGAACACTGCCTGCAAGAAAAAACAGTAGTGCTGATAAGTCATAGCATAGGTAGCCAGATGCAACCACACTTTTGAACAGCCAGGATCCGATGAGGGTGCAGAACCCATTTTTACACCTGCACCTGTCTCTGTGTAATTCGTCACAATTTCTGTATCATCAAAAAACAACAATCAAGCAGCCTGCATGCTGGCTCATACATACCACCATTCTGTAAAGTCGCTTTACTGCACTACACTAGGATCACGCGAGACAATCATTTGCCCTGCAATACCACGCGAATAAATAAACGACTGATTTGTGCGAATGAGAATAATAAACCACTTAACATGGTGGAAATGGCCCGCTGTCTCAAAATGACTAACACCAAATTTACCCACTCAAGGAAAAGAATGAAAAAATGAGGAGTGTTGTACATACGAAAACTTTTATTGTGCCGTAAGGCAAACTTTCACAAAAAAGAGGCTTGTGCTGGACAAAAGTGAGTTTAGAAATTTCGGGCAGCATTTAGTTGACTACTTTTCTGCAGCACACACCTTGTGTTTATCCGGATATATTACTACAAGACCAATAAAAGAACACCATTCCGAATATATGCAGCGAGAAAAATGAACATTTCCCGACGACTGAAACAAAATGATAATACCCAGAGAATAGCGCGATAATATAAGACTTTAATGGGAAACAATTCAATTATTCAAACAGAGCTACCTGACAATTACATGGGCCAATAACTCGTCAAGTGCGCCCGATGCAGCGAACAGCGTAAACAAAACGCTCAACACATGACGAAGGCGCGCAAACAGAGCAGAAAGCAGGTCACGGGCGCCGTTATCTGTGCTTTCCCGATCGTCCGCTCTAGTCTGACGCAACGAACGCAAGCCCGTGATTTCATTCAATTGCCGTCGCGGACAACAGAAAACGTCCAGCGAAGCAACCAGTCAGGTAACGAAAATCCCTCTCGAATGCTGCAATTTCAAATTGAAAAGCCCCCAGCGAAAAGATACATCCAATGAAAACACGGAAACCGTTACGGGAATATACTCACCGAGTTCGCTTTCACTGGCGCCGGGGCATTGGTCCAACATGCGAACTTGATGCTGGTCGTAGAAGAACGGGCCGTGAAGCGCTGCCAGTCACAAATGGGCTCGCCGCAGCCTCCGCGACTCACGCCGACAAATAAGTCTTGTTACAGCAATCCTCGCTTCATCGTAGGGGTATCACAGCGGTTAAAAGGATCGAGTGGCGCGAAAACGCGGCCACCGGGCCTGCGGGCGCCGCCATTTCTCTATATCCCGTCATGCAACGGAGAAATCAACGGCCGCGGGAGAGAAGGCGCGACGAGCATCTCTTAGAGGTTACAGGGCGTTTTATAGGTTACAACGTAAAGGTTACATGTCAGATTTTGTTGATGTAACCTATAAATCATTATTGTAACCTATAAATCGCTTTTAACCTCACGCTTGTAACCCTTAGAACGGACTGGGATAAAGAAAACATCAAAATGAATCCATTGTAACCTTTATTTTATAGGTTACTTCCGTTTAGAAGTTACATTATGGGTTACCCGGATTAGAGTGTGTGATTCAACAGAATATGCCGCATTTTCTTTTCAACTCAGTTTTCTCTTTCGTTTTTAAGGAGATTCCTCTAGACAAATGTGACGTCATTTCAGGCATTTTATTACCGGCTCATGACCTTTGAGCAGGTGGCCATTCGCGTTCGCGCGTGGCCGTCATTTTGTGTGCCCTGAACGGCTTATTTTCTACAAAGCGAACCGATGCTACCGCGTTGAAAAAGAAGAAGGCTCGCCTGTTTGGCAGGCAACCCTAGCCGTGCTGGGCGTGCACTGAAAGAAGACGAGCCCTTTTCTATGGAAGAGTAATGCAGTGTCTCCACACTCAGGACGATCACCATACGGAATTGGACCATACGGAGGGAATTCCCCCTGAGCGCCGTCAAACAAGCGAACATCGCCGCCATGCTCCCATTGCTCGGCGTCACGAAGGAGCATCGGCACAAGGCTTAGAGACAGATCAAAGCCATTTTATAGCGCTTTCCATTGGGCGAACAGGAGCACTTCTAACTGCACCCAAAGTGCTCTCGCGAGTTCTGGCGTCTTCCAGTGGTCGGGCAGGAGCAGGGGCGTTGTGTTTCATTGGTCGATGAGGAGCACTTTTTTGGCGCCGAGAGCAGCCGAGAGCAGTTCTCGTTCTCGGTGCTCCGTCGCCAGCGGCGGAGTAACAGGGAACGCCGAGGAGGTCACATGACCTCTTTTGCGTCACTTCTGGTTTTATCCCCGGGTGGCGGAGGAAAAATGGCGGAATCCAGCAGCCGCGGTAGTCGCTCAGTGCGTACGGCAGCAGCTAAGCGCGGCCGTCTGGACAAGGAATTGCTGCTACTTTTAGATGATGAAAGCACCACAGATTCAAGCGCAAGCTCATCATCGGACAGCAGCAGCAGCGACGACGACGACGATTTGACATTGCATGAGTTTATGTTCGAGCACCTGTTCACCCGCCGTAGCAGCGACCGAAGGTAGAGTCGTATCTGGAAAAGACGGTGGACGCTGTTATCGTTCGCAGCTAATTTTTGGGAGACACGATGGTGACCCCTTTATCATGAACATGAACATCCGCTCGACTTCTTCATTCGTCGCCATGCGGAAGGCAGACGCAAAACCACCGGCACGTATCTGGCAAAACTGGCGAGGAACTGCGTGCGTACGTCACGAGCGCGCGAAATGCTCCGGGAAGCGAGCGCGGGAAACGTTTGGTCACATGACTCTTGACATCTCGCCCTCCCCCTCTTTTCAGTGCTCCCGGAGCAGCGCGAATGTTTCATTCGCGGAACGAAAGCACACGTCCCCGTTACTCCCGTGTGCTGCTCTGGCTGCTCGCTCCACTTGCTCCTGTTCGCCCAATGGAATTCGCCAGCGTCAAGGCGGTTCACAAAGAACAGCGGTTGAAGTGTTGCGTCTAAGCCGTTCAAAGAGAAATTCTTATTTTTCGCATTCACAGAACATAACAAGTACTTGCGTGTCCTCTATCTTTTTTGCTTTGAATTTGTGTGAACCTCAATGAACTGGAACAGCGACGTTGGGTAAGTCCCCACCGTATGGATGGTTCGGCGCTGAGTTTTGAGCTGCTGGCTTAGTTGAAGGAGATCTTAACCACGTCTGGCCCTGCAGAGCATTTACAAACCATATAGCATACGTCCCCACGACTCGTGGCGCCATCTATGGGCGTGTCAGAATATATTCATGTGCTTCTTATTCGCCGCGAGCTCGACATGTAGGTGGCGACAGCGTCGCGCTGCTAGTGTGGATGCTCCGCTGAGCGGCCCGTAAGAATGCACACTGTGGGCGCGCTTCGTGCCTTTTTCTCGCCGTATGTGCGCACGACAGGTGCAAACAAGAGTGGTATGCTGTAGTTCGGTTACTCAACGTTCAAGTATACGCCTCGAGATTCGCGATCGCTGCGCCGCCTGCCGCCGCTTCTCCGCGGCGTTTGCGGGATTAGCGCTGCGTGCTGATAGGTGGTCATGCAGTGTTTTGGTTCTCTTTCGCTTATCTTTGCCTTTCCGCGCACTAAACAACTTGTTATGGTGACGTCTGTAAGCAAACTGCACGTTTAGGGCACTTAAAAAAAAATAGCTGCGTCTTGGTAGAGCGCTCTAACGCCAACAAGAGCTGCCCGGGGAGGCGGTTCTGCGCGCTTCTTGGCCGCTCTTGTGGGCGTCGGCGACGGCAGCAGCATATCACCGCTGTCACCTTCGAACACGTCAGCACAAGGGAATTCTATTTATTGTCGCCTCGTTTAGACCTGATATTGGCACTGTAAGAGGTTGATTCGTTTTGCAGCGCAGACAACAAATGCGGCTTTGCTTCGAATATGTACGTCGTAGAAAAATATGTTTCGGGGATGTGATAACCCAATAGCTGACAAAAACTTGTGCCTTTTATGGGAGTATAAGCCACGCGAAAATGTTAAGTACACTCGAAGGCCGTGCGTTGTCAAATATGTGCCCAATGAAGCTTATAGCAAGCACCAAGATATAAGTTAATGAAACCACGGGAAAATGAATGGTCCGCAAGTCAGGAATAAATAGAATAGTCGTACGGGAATGAAAAAAAAACCGAGTGCAGCCTGTGAAATACTAAAGACGTTTGTTTGAGCAAGGTAGTATTCACCAGACCAACTAGATGCGAAATGCACTATTTCGCTAGACATTGGGGGGGGGGGGGTGAGGAGGAGGACGCTCAACTATCGTTGTTTACAAATGCGGAGCGAAATCAACGAATGAACGTTTTAGTAATCACACACACAAGCTGCGTGTTCACTTTTCGTTTGTTTTTCGCCTTCAACGAACAACTGATCACTCGGCGGACGCATTTTTTGAAGAATACAGGGTAGGCAGTTCACAAGCGATACGAGGTGTCGTTGGAAGAGTTGATTGATTGATTGCAGGGTTTAACGCGCCGACGAAACGGAGGCGATGAGGCACGCCGTAGTGGAGGGCTCCGGATTAATTTTTGATTGATTGTGGGGTTTAACGCGCCGACGCAACGCAGGCGATGAGGCGCGCCGTAGTGGAGGGCTCCGGATTAATTTCGACCACCTGGGGATCTTTATCGTGCGCCGAAATCTCGTACACACTGGCGTTTTTGCTTTTCGCCTCCATCAGAAAAGCGGCCGCCGCGGCGGGAATCGAACCCGCGACCTCGTGCTCAGCAGCGCAACGCCTTAGCCACTGAGCCACCGCGGCGGGTTCCGGATTAATTTGACCACCTGGAGATCCTTAACGTGCGCCGAAATCTCGTACACACGGGCTCGTTGGAAGAGTGTCGTATCTGATAAGGGTCTCTGATTTCGGTTTATGCTAGATTCTGCAGTCTCCCTGTGTCAATGACGATGTTTCGAAGAAGAGTTTGGTCACGGACGCGGATTACGCTATAAGCCCATCTTCGCGCTTCTCGTGGAGGATAAATGTAACAGATGAATCTTTGCGAGCGCTCACCTCGGGACAAGACGACACAGCATTAAATTTGTCGTCGTGTGCTGACTCCGGAGTGTATTTTGCATTATCCATCGTACTTCTTTGGTACAATTTTTGTGAAATTTATGCCGCATGGTACTGGTTCATGGTTCATGCCGCATGGTTCATGGTACTGATCAATATCTGATTTGTGATATTGGCAGGCGTAACTGGCGTGCTGTCAGGTATGAGTGCTCCGCTGGATTTTCTAAGTGCACAAAGTCGATTTACATCATAGTGTGTATGGCCGCTACATGACCATCGGAGGAAACACTGCTTACGGAGACACTGCCACTAAATTTCAGGGCAGCGGAATTGCAATCAGCTGCATGCAAATGCTGGCTTCGGGACGCCGGCCTGTGACACACGCCCGGCGCTCATATACATCTCACTAAGATCGCGTCATAAACGTTTATACTCTCGTGAACACACCACGCTTGCAAACAGAGTGCCTGCTCCACGTTATTCGGTATTTCGAACGCGGACAAACGGTAAATCGCTGTCTTGAACGAGCCCCAAAGCAACGGCGACAGGGGGGCGCGGGCCGGGGACTCCCGCGCCTGCTTTCGAAACGGGCCGCTAAGGGATTTCAGTGGCGCCCCTACAGGCCGCGCTCGAGGCGTATAGCATGGACGCGGCAGTCAGTTTTCATTATTACGCCAAAAAACCCGACGACTAATCGGGAATCTCAGAATGGCCGTAATTGTGACAATGAACTTGTACGCTGTGGCTCGTAGCAAGCTCGATCTTTCCAGACTATGGCTTTGAGCCTTCAATAAAAGCATAAATAGAAACAAATCAGGAAGCCTCGATCTCTGAAATTCAGTTTACAACGGCCATCTCAATCTCTTTCACTGGTAGCATGACGCATTCTTGCATTTGTGGTATGCTCTGAAATGGTAACACTACTTAACTGCCCCGAAATTCTTTCTAAGAGCTTACGATATTTTTTGTGTGTTCAAAAGGCAACATAAAATTACTGAATTTTGATCAGCGCAGAGATATAAATGTAACCGCTCTAACGGGTCTTTTAAATGAAATTTTAGCGACTCTGAAGGAAGGTTTCATGAATAACGGTGTCGGATCACTTATTTACGGCTTTCGTCGCAAGTGAACTTGCGAATTGAATTGTCAACGCACGCAGTACAATCAACATCTCATGTTTAGCTAGTTTTCGCAAAGTGACAAGCAGGCTTACAGTGTGCAAACCAAGCTTCTGGGACCTCACAGTGAGCACAAATTTTCTGTTACGGCTGCTCTGTTGACGATTTGCGTTCCTTTTAAAATCTAACAGGTGCCTGCAACAGCGAGATGTGTTTGCATTCTTGCGTATAAGGTCGCTTACGAACCCTAAAGGGACGAATGAAGTTGCGCTGTTGCAGATGTAGTAAACACATTTCCTTTTATTTCTCGTTGCAAATCAGCGTAACGGGTTCCCGGTAACTACTTTGTTTTGTAAACTGAATATCGCCTTTGTCTTGGCATTTTATTCTTGAGGATTGGTTAAAAAATGAAATTCTGCGATTTCATTTTTTTTTTCGAGAAGGGGAGGGGGGTCCTGCCAACGTTGCAAGAGCAGCGAGAAGAGATAACGCGCGCGAAAAGCCAAACTATGGTTATCAGTATTACTTACAATCGAAACTACACTAGGCGTCGTGTTCTGTAGCAGTGAAAAATCAGTACACGTATTTTCCAAAATGGTCCGAGAATGTCCAGGAATTGTGGGATGCCTTTTTCAAAATTGTATTGAAAGCAAGCATTGCGGGAAGAAATTTAAAAAAAAAAACAGCGAGTCATGGCACACACCCCACACACATATGGGCAACAACGTGCATTATATATACGCGTTTTCTCTTCTTTCTTTAAACTTAGGTCCACCTAACAGGTTAAGACGTGACCAAATTAGGCATTTGGTTATGCTGAGTGAGACACGTTTCTGGACAAGGTGATTCATGTCGGATTTCAAAATGATATATATGAAAATGACACACAAAATGCTACATGACTGACGCAAACTCACAACTGCTTAATTTTACCGAAACATTCCCCCTAAATACTCTTGGGCATTCATAGAAACGTATTTTAAATAATACGTAAAATTAGCAACTCGATACAGTTGAATAAATGTTTATTCCTCCTCCTGAGTATAAACAACGACTGTCCAAAAATGGTATTTATTTTAGAAAAGGTACGGGAAGGACACGATCACACAGACGCTTGCGGGTGTAAAATACGTGTCCGGTAATGTATGGGCGATAGCTCACGGGTCGTGTGCAGTGTAATGTTTTTGTTTGTTTCTTCTTTCTGTAAGGACACAGCGCAATTCACAAGGGTGTGGAATTTGCACGCGTATGCACAGGTCTTGTCGCTTCTTACCGTTTCGCGTACTAAACTTTTATCCTTTAAATAATCGCCACGCCACCTTCAAAAAGCACCCTTCGACGTTCCCGAAACGGCAGACGACTGCACTCAACAATACGAAAAGTGCAATGTGTGGAAGCAATGTATAACACGTTTCACACTCAAGCGGTGACCACAGCGAAGATGTTTCGTGAAATTAAACCAGCGCATTAACCCGCAACGGCCGCTGATTATTGCGTTTCTAGAGGAAACGAGCACGCAGAGGTACTATGTCATTGCTTACTGCCAAACGAGCACACATATTGGTGTTTTGTCGTGTGCAGCACGCGTCTTGCGCCGCACGCAACGTGAAAAAGCAGACGACGCGAGAGCGCCATCCAACACTAGGGCGGTTCGTCCCGCCGCCGCCAGGGGCCGACTGTGTTCGCGCTCGGGGCGAATAGTCTACCTGAGCGAACTCCGGCTGTTTGCTGCCGGGGCATAGAGGTTCCGTTTGTGGGTTTCAGTGCCAAAAACCATGTACAAATCCCGCAGCAGCTTGTTTTCTTTTCGATCACATTGTTTGTTTTACTTCAAATAGATTTCTTTGTATCCCGTGTTAATCTATTTGTTGCATAATCGCGCTTACACAAATTTTGGGTGGTTTGTTTCATTTAGGCTAGTTCCAGCCTTTTTGTACTTTGTTATTTACTTTTCAGTGGTTTGGTTCCCTTTGTCGGTTTCGGTTTCTTCACTTCGGTATGTTTGTACTTTAGCGCGGATTTTTCTGGGTTAGCTTGGGTTCGCTTCACATATGTATTTAACTTGGTGGTTTTGCCCATTTAAGGGGTATTCACACGAGAGAGAAATCCGCCGTTTCGCTCTAGGAGTGCGCGCCACGTGACCCTACGTCACGGTTTCTCTCCGGCGCACTGGGCGCACCGACTCGATGGGAGATCGGCGCTTCTGCTCGCGAGCTACAAACCTCCGACGCTCGGCGGCGGAGGCGGCGGGATTTCGTCTGCTCGTCGGGCAGCTGGCCGCGACTGAAGTTCTAGAGCGGTTGCAGGCACTCTATTTTTATCGCTTATTAATACATTGGACGCGAAAATGCGTGGCGCACATGACAGGCGCACTGAGGGAGCCGCGTATACCACCAGCACGGGCGCTTGGCGAGCGGCGGCCGCGGCCGCGAAGTGGCGCAGGCCGGCGCCGGTAGCTCGAGCGACAGCTTGTTATTGCTCCCCAAGGCGCAAACAAAGCTGCGTATACGAGAAATGGGGTAATGATGTGATGGAAAGTTGCTTTAAAAATCGTCACCTGAGCCGCTTGCCAGAGCGGCGATCGAATATTCGCCGCAGTGTTAAGCCTAACATCAGTATGCGGGCCCGGGGGCCGGCCGGCTGCTACCACGTCGCGCGCCGTTCTCTGCGCGCGGCAGCACCTGCATCGCGTCGACGACCAATTTTTGGTCGGTTGACAAGATCAGTACGTATGAGCTTAACAGAAATTGCCGCCGTCGCGGAATCGGCGGTGCTACGGCAGCTCTGCTTTAGAGATAGGCGACTGCAAACAGTGATGTCCGTCCGAAAGTCGCATCCTCCGTGTGAGCGAAGGAGCTGGCCGAGCGGAACTCCGCCTGCGGTGACGTCACGACCTCCCTCGGATTTCTCCGCTGAAACGCTCCGTCGTGTGAATACCCCTTTAGGTGGGTTTAAACTGTCCGTAGCTAGCTGAGCTAAGACTAGCTGCGTTGTGCATGACTTTTTTTAATTGGGGTTGTTTTCTCCGTTTTATGTCAACTTCTCCTGCTACTACTTCGTTTAGGATGTTTTTAACCTGCTAGGTAGGTTTCTGTTGTCAAACGCGCCCTAAGCAGGCTTGGACCCCTAGGGATATGGTTGTGAATGCTCGGCCCTGCAACTCTCACGCCGCCCCGTCATCATCATCATCATCTCATTCTTCTTCATCATCTCGTTTATGGCAAGGTGCCATGCGCATGTAACATCACCTCGTGGAGCCAATTCACCGCCTAGGGCTTACCTTTCAATGCGGTCATACTGTCGTTGGGCCAAAGACAGGATGACGGAGTACAGTGAAGTGTTGAACTGGTATAGACTAGGGCGCAGGACTATGCCCCGCCTCACCCGGGCCTGACCCGAAGCGAGGCGGTGACGTTCCGGCAACTGCAGACTGGGTCGCTACCCACGCCGGTGCTCATGAAACACGTGTGCTCTAGCGTATATGTGAGTGACTTGTGTCGCGTGTGTGAATCGGAAAGGGCTACTGCGGCCCACATTTTGTGGGACTGTGCAACAAAATCCGAGGGAGGCACGGACAGTGACGACGATCCCGCCGTGGCTTGCGGCCGCTGCGGGAAGCGACCAACGGGAACAACAGACACGGGCCGTCCAGTGGATTTCGGCTGCCCTCGAAAAGCAGCGCCCGAGCGAAAGCGCCAGGTGCTCGCTACCACCCCAGCACAGGGGCAGGCGCGGGTGCCAGAAGGCGGGAGTAGTGAGGGCTGCTCGCCGAGTAAAGGACACCACGCCGAGATGATGTGTGGCCGCATCGCGATGACCCTCCCCTCGTGGGGCTAGGATAGTCGTCCGCCGGATGATCAAATAAAGTCTTTTCACTCACTCACTTACTCACTGTCGTTTGGTGCCATTTCGCTTGGGTTTTCCTCACAGGAATTTGGTTACAGCCGTCCACACCTACGTCTCAGAGACTAGGCGCCTACCCTGTTAGCCACTCTTCTTGTACACAGACGAAAGAAGAGCCTTTTGAAAATTCCCGCATAGCCTTTTCTTGCAAATTCCTGCATAGTGCACGTTTTTCTTCTACAAATTCCTGTATTTGTAGTGCGATTATTCTGATCAACATTTTTTTTTGTTTTCCTCCAAAATTAGTCTCCTAAAGCGGGCACATTAGGCCCCAATATATCACCCGATCCTGGCCAATCCCCCAAGTGGGTATGCGCCGCGAAAAAAAGGAACAACAACATCAATCACGATTTCTTTCTCTAATCTCCTTACTTTTATTTCTCTAGTCATCTACTGCTAATTCATCCTGATATTTAAATATTTTTCTTTCCCTACAAAAATTACCTAATTTCTTTCGGTGAGCCGCCCATTTCCTGGCCAATCCCCTGAGTGGGTACGCGCCATTTCACTGGAACCACCACCACCACTACTACGATTTCCACCCTGGCCACGTCTGGCGATTTGCTCCGCCGTTCCGAAGACTGTGGGAGCCCTCTCAGGCATCGTCGAGTGTCCAGCACACTGAATCGACCGGCGTCCGCTGTATCCGGTTGAACCCTGAGCGGGCAGGCCCCCATCGAAGCCACGATGTCCAAGGAGTCCGCAGGAAAGCGCAGTGGCGAAGGATCTGCTATCCGTAAGGTGGTACATGCTCGCATTTATTCTTCTTACACAGCCAATGTCCTCGTGGCGTGCTCGGGCTTGTAACGCAGTTAGACTGAATGTTGCGAGATTTCTTCTGAACACATTATTGCAAAGTGTAACTGCAATGAAACCCAAGATGCACAGCTTCGTAGATCGTACTCTTTTTAGAACTCCGGGCAGCGCTGGTTTAAACGCTGACACCGCGTTTTAAGGTGTGCGCCGTACGCAGGAGGTGTATCTAGTAGCTCCGCTACGCGCGTTTGTTCCGAGAGCGAGCTGTGTTGCAATCTCTCTCGTGCTAGCTGACGCGTGCCCAATTCAGGCGCATTTCCCGTGAGGCCGCTGCCCATTCCACACGGCATTCGCGGTTGGCCACACAACATCTCCATCCTAAAAAAAACCAGCGATAGGGGTTCAATGACGAGCCGAATGACGAGCGAGACAGGCTCGAGCTGTTTACTTCTTCAGCCGAATGACACAGCGCAAAACAGGGGGGTAAAAAGGAAACACAAGTGCAAGCTGTAGCCGATCCCAGATCGTATATCGCCGAAACGGGAGTTAAAGTTGTATGTCCGGGCGTTTCTTTACATCTTCCTCCCCAGTAGCTTCATTAGCAGTAAAGGTACTTGTGATTCGTGCGTCGGAATTGTACGAGCTGGGGTCGACACCGACACACAACTCCATCTCGCCCTTTGACGATATACGATCTGGGCTCGGCTACAGCTTGCACTTGTGTTTCCTTTTTTTTTGAGTTCTGCGACAGAGACATCCTCTCTGTCGACACTATCCCGCAGGTCTCATGTATCGTGGCGTCTATTGTAAGCTTTACGCTGGCTTCCCCTGCCGGCTTGTTCGAACTTGTGGACTCCTCGGGTGTCTGGCAACTGAGGAACGATCAGTTTGGATGCCATGGGTAGCTTAGTTTGCAAGCGGTGTCCCATCCATACCTGGGCTGGACTGTGCCCGTTTCTAAGCGTGGGGTCCTGTAAGCTGGAAGTGGGATGCAGATGTCTCTCGTCTTCCGAGTCGGTGTCTTTATGATCTTCAAAGCGGCTTCTGCCATTCCATTACTCCGAGGGCAATGAACAGTTGAGGTAGAATGCTGAAACCCTTATTCACGAGCAGAGGAGGTGAATTCGGACGTGGAAACCCTAGAGAACTGAGGACCATTGCCTTCAGCAACAACTACTTCAGGCATTCCATGGCGAGCGAAGATTAAAGCTTAGCGGTTTATAGCGAAACCTCACAACGGCAGAAGCATACGAGAAAAATGAAAATGAGGACACAAATAAACTTTTCTTGAATTCAGTTTTCATTCCCATCCTCAATGTCGCAAACGCCACAACAATTTTTCGAAAGCACCATTAATTGTCTCACGGTGCTTTCCTTCGCACGGGAAGCAGGATTTGGTCTGGCCTAGAGGTTAGCGCCCTTACGGTGTTTTATGATACGTGCTGCAAGCGCCTTGTTTATCTAATTACGAGGAAAGGCACCGGCTCTGGCGTTGGTGCGACCCAAATCTGGTCATAGAAATACGCCATTAAGCGTGAGTTTCCAAGACCAAATGGGGTGATCAAACGATGGCACAGAGGAGCAGATACGAAGCACGAGATTTGTCGCGTGGGCACACTGTGGGTGTAGCAGCGGTGCTGCGGTGCCGAGCACACCGACGGTAATGCGGCTGAATCTTCTCTCGCCCAGCTTTGCTCTCTCGCCGCTGCACATAGCGCCGCAGGAGTCACCAACGTGCCCAGAAGCTATGCCCGGTGCACTGTGCCGCCGTAGGGGCCCTTTATGCTCTTTCAGCTCGGCGGAGACAGCGGCGCCAATGGTACCAGAAGAAACAGAGTTATTAGATTCCGTGTACCTTAGGACCGCACAATGTCCGTCTGCGTTCGTGAGCGCATAGCCATTTACAATCGCAAGAAGTCACACAGGCACCGGCAGGATTCGATCCTGTGTCTGGTAGACCAGACAGAGTTAGTGTCAGTCGTCTTACCCATTCGGTTCGGACCGTTAGTTAGCACAAGAGAGTCAAACGGCTTACTCCCTCGACTGCAATGGTGCGGAGTACGTTAGCACCTCCGAATGTCCGTCCGCGTCCATCCGTTCGCACAACCACCATCAAGCGAAAATCAAGCGAAATTCAATTTGAGCCGCGAGTTGCAGTTTCATTTAGGCAATAATCAGGCGCAACTCATGGCTAAAATCGAATGACGGTCGGGGCGCAAATCGGATGTCACTCAGGGCGCAACTTGGATGTCATTTCGAGTCCCCGTACTCCGCAGCCTCGCCATCATCCACGGAGTGAGATGCTGCCATTTTTTACATGTAGAAACCTTAGCGGAAACACTCCACTAACAAAACTGTAATTCCTTTGCATTCCTAAAATTTAGCAGTCGTATAAGTGTCCCTGTGAAATTTCTGCGTGCAATTGAGAACGCAAGGAGAGCGTGAGCTATTGCGATACATACCACAGGTGGTTTTTCGGCAGGCAGGTGCACCCCCGGCAGCGCTTAACCCATATTTCTTCTCTGTTCTGCTTTTGCAGGGAGTGCCCGCCGCCATCCGTAACCCTACGAATCAGAAGGAAGACACTTCTACTGGATCATCGAGCACCACTCCTGTCGGTCGGCGCCTGCAGGGGCCGCGGCGCTGGTGGATGGGAACAAGGAGGGCAAGACCCACAGCACGCGAGATCAAGCCGTGGCCGGGCCTTGTACGGCCCCTCTCCCCGACGGACCGTCATCCGGTTCCACCGACCATGCCGGGAAGGAGTCGCGTCGACGTCACCACAAGACTCCAAGCCGCCACCGTAAAAAGAAAGCGGACAGAGAGAGTGCGAGGGGAACAACTGGGCAATCGGAGTCGACGGGAGAGCCGCTACGATTGCGACGACGGCGACGACTACCAAACCGATACCGCTGCTACGGGTTACTGCGACGATGCCCTTGTTAGTGAAGACGATAATGTTCCCGCCGTTGCGGCGATGCTGCGGGCGGCGAGCGCCAACTGGACGACGTCCTGCAAGCGACCGCACATTGACACCGACGACTGCGACACTTTGTACCTGCTCAGCCTGCGGGACAGCTTCAAGCGTCTCAGCGCGAGTCAGAAGAGCATCGCCATGACCAGGATTCCGGCGCTGCTGCACGAAATTGAGTTTGGGAAGTCGTAATCTGATCGCTAGTCGGGGGATAAAATGGTAAATGTTAGGCGTTTACTGCTCTACATTGGCGACTTCATTCAAAAATAAAAAAAATCGATTACAGAAAGTCGTTTTTTGGTAACCACTAATGAACAGAAATTACAAACCCGGCATATTTCTCATTTTCCTCATATAGCAAAGTACTTGCACTCTAACCTCAACCAGAAAATACTATTGTACATATTTTAATTGAATTTTGCCTCTTAGTTTTGGATCCCGTTGCAACGTACGCAAGGTTAAGGGCAAATCATGCTTACACTTAAAAAATAAAAACCGTCCATCCCCACTATCCTGAAACCTAAGGATTGGCGACGCATGTAGTGCATAAGTGTATTCAACTTCGTTTCCTTCAAAGTAATCACGCAGTGCTACCGCCTGGAACAAACAATCTACCCTCCTCCACAGAAAAACCTTATGAAAAACAAAAATTAGTGCCTTTCCACTCTGTGAAGAAGGATGACCTGCAAAGTTAGACGCAGTCCACGGAGCGCACGAAACAAAACACGTTTGTCGTAATTTGCAACGGAGCATATTTCCTAGGCCATTAGCTGAATGACCTGATGGATCCAAGCTTTGTTCTTGCAGATAAACATGGAACTGCCTGTGTCCCTCCCGCGTCGCAAGCATCTTACTGCTTGTCTAAGGCCGGGTTCAGACTGTTGCCGCAACTGTCGCAATGACTTAAAGAATGCCGTTATTTCACGTCTCAGCTAACCGAACTGCGTGACATGGCAGTTTTTTACGTCCATAGATCACGATATGGTTTTGCATCGGTAATCTGAACCTCGCCTAACACACAAACCTAATCCGCTCTCTACACTAAGGACTCCGGACCGGTCCCATTGGGCCGTTTAAAGGAGCCATGAAGAGAAAATACAACTTCGTTTAATTTGAAAAAACTAGGATTCAGTAGGTCACTCAGCCCCATCACAGCCACAAAAGACGTTTTTTTAACGAAAAAAAGCAAGAAGTATTTAAAAAACTCTCGAATTTTGCGCCACAGTGACGTGTTATGAGCAAGAATGACGTCATACGGGCCAACAATAAAACATAATTTTCAGTGCGTTAACTGCACGTTAGCATTCAAGTGATGCGGTCAAATGGAATAGAGGCCCCATTACAGACGTCCACTCATGTGTCGTCATGACAGGTCAGTTAGGCGGCCGCCAATCGCACAAAACAAGGTTCCGTGACGTCATAGAAAAGTTGCGGGAAATTGGCTAGGGTGTCGCGACTGCTTCAAACGTTTTCTTTAATATCTCCGTTATTTGTTCGAAGATTGCGATGATATTGGTATCATTGTTATCGGGACTGAGCAGTCTTTCTAATAAACCCAACGTGTATTTTAAAAGTAAAAGTTAAAAGTACTTAAACAAAGAAGCCAAACGGGGTAATCACTTGCAGCCAGAAGCCAAAATAGCACGTATAACAGACCCGCCATTTCCTAATACTTTCGACTTCCCTAGCATATAGCAGTCATACACGAGCCGTTGAGGGCTGCGAATCTGCTCCCCACACCAATCCAGCCCACTCATCCAGCCCTTCGACTTCCTTGGGAGACATACATCCACATCTTTTGAAGTGAAAGCCTTAAGTGCCCACATCTGCGAAAACACATCAGTTTTTGTAGTCGTTATTCCGGTAATGCAAGTATCTGCCGCTTTAAATAAAAAATAAGTGAACCCACGTGGGATCGGGAAATAATTGAAGCGGGCTTCTGTCCTACTAGCACGTCTCCGCACGTTACCATTGCTGGAACAAAAGCCGTTGTTCTGCCATACATCAGGACAAACCCACCAGGGGGATTGCCCAGAAATCTGGAACTTGCAGGGAATAATGCATCCGTTTCACAAAATTCTCAAACCAGTGAATTGCAATGTGAAGTTGTAGAATAGTGCGTGCCGCGTGACACTTGAACGTGATGGCGCGTGAGTAGAACAGCCGCATCCCACCGCGAGGACCCTGATTCCATAAAAGCTGTGGCGTGCGCCAGTCTGCCCCACGCCGTAAGAGGAAGACACGAAAGGAAAGAAAAAGACGCACTCACGGTGTAACCAAAAAGAAGCCCATCGAAGTAATTCGGCCCAAAAGATGAAGGAACAATATCAAAGAAAGAGACGAAAATACATGTAGCAGTAAAGAAGTTGTTAAAACGCAACTTTAGCACGCTTTGGTAGAGGCATAAATGAACCTTCGCGACGTTTAGACTATAGCACTGACAGAAAATTCCTGAACGAAATTATACGCGTGCACATAAGGCGGCAAGCTTGTAGATATTTGTGAATGTGGGAAAAAACCAACCGCGCTCTCTTCAATTTCTCTAATTATGTCCCCCTTTGACACAAATAGAAATACAGAAAGTGGTGAAACCGCATAAACGCCCTGCTTTGCCACAATAATGCAGATTTTGCTTCCGTTCCACCTGAAATAATTATATTAGCGTAGATGGTGATAATTGGTCGAAGAAAATATTGAAAACTTAAGAATAAAAAATATAAAGACATTATTATGGCGAAATGGCGAATCGTGTAACCCCCTGCAGTAATGCAGATTTTGCGAAAGTTTCATGTAAATGGATGTAAACACATCTGGATGTAAACAACTCACACTCAAGACAAGCGGCTAAAAAATGCTAACCATTAGTAGACAATTCTTGAATTTCTGCAGAATTTTATCAACGCATTAGAGGTTTCCTGGATGCAACATAATTTCCCTCGTTCGCACTGCTGGCGTGGCACATATTTGAACCTTTTCGTTACTGAATTTGGCTTGGCGTCCGAAACACGAGCTGGAGGGTTCAGCGCGAGCTCTTTCCGAATTTGCGAGTAAATTATTGATTTTAACGAACTTTTTGCTTGCTGTCGCAAAAATTACACCCTCATCTATTTTTATTTACAACAAAGCTTCTCTAAACAGTTTATGCGTCTATGATTTGTGTCGAATATGCCTCATGTTTTTTTTTTTTTTCAAAACAACGTTGATAGTATTAAGTATGCTACAAGGGAAATGTTTTGCCTATATAAACGCCTAGTTCAAAAATTCTTTTTTATTATTGGCTCGGAGATAAATCTAGGGCCAGACTGAAAGACAGTCAGACAGTCATGCAAACAGACAGACCAAAATTTTCTCCTTAGGGACTCGAAAAAGGATAAACTCCTTAGGTGTTCTGGTTCCGGCCGTCGTCGAGGTGCGGACTTGTTTGCATTCGCTCCCACGCAGACGGAGCGGTTCGCAATCCTTGCCGGGCACACGTCGCGGGAAAGGAGTGTTCGTGTCGGACGGCGGGGCGCTCTGCTGCGTGGGGCCGTCGAGCGCAAGCTCCCGCTCGCGAGTACCTGCTCTCCTGACTTCTGACTGTCTTGGACAGCTCTTAACAAGCACAGCCTCGCCTCTAACGCTCCAACATTTCCGTCGAGATGCCCCTCCCGGACGCAGCATGACGCCAGGATACTGGTTTGTGTTGTGTTTCGTGCGTGGTGCTCCAAGTCGCAGTGGCAACTGATCTCCGATTTGTGGGGAGGCGGACCTATCTTCTCTATCGTCTCTTTACCTCTCTATACTTTTTCTACCCTATTCTATCCTCCCCTACTACATTACCATCCCCCCTGACTGGGGTGAATGCAGGTGAGCCCCCAGATGGGCTCAATAATATCCCCAGCCCTACACTGGCCGAGGTTGAGCAGTTTCGCGTGACCTTGAAGGGCTGTGCTGCGCAAGCGCGAGAAGAATTGGATTGAATTGGATTAAATTGGGTTAGATTGGATTGAATTGGATTAAATTGGATTGGATTCGATTAAAAATCCAATCCAATTGGCGTACGGATGTGTAGAGAATTGGGTCTGCACATGCGCCGGTCTGCGCATTCCAGAGGAGTTACGTCATATCCGCGGCAGACGCACTAGTGCCGTCGCCATGCCCAGCTGTGCGCCTCCGTTTGCGAAGTAGCCAGTCTGACGCTGCGCGGAGCCGCTTGATAGCCCGTTTCGCGGGCTCCTGGAGAGCTGTGCTGCGCATACGCGAGGAGCCGTGACTGGACTGGACTGGACTGAATTGGATTGAATTGAATTGGATTACTGCACTGAACCTTAGCTCACGCTACGTATATCCTGGCATATCCGAGCTAAGCAACTGCTAATTTTTCTCAAACCGAATCACTCACCACCACCGTAGTCTTTAAACGTGTGCTTCTAAATACGCTGAAGTTGGCTTCACCTCTAAAGGCAGACTCTGCTGTGGTGGCACCCTTTACCGCCAAGTTTGACACACGTTCCGGAGTCTCGTAGCCGACCAGGTTTGGTTCATTAAACGAATACAAAACAAAGTGGCCAGTACTTTTATGCGGTTGGTAAACCAACTTCATCGAGCGATATTTTTTTTTTTTTTTTTTTGGGTGCCGAGAGCGTGCAGTGAACGGGCACACAACTGCCCCGCAAGGCAAAACATATACAGTTAAACCTGGATATAACGACGTCGACAAAAATTCGCAATTTTCGTTACGTCCAGCTTTTCGTTACTCGCACGTTTCCAGTTAAGGCTTGCGTGAATGAAGCAGAAACGAAACAAAACTGGTAGACATCAGTGACGGTGAACTCACCATTCAAGGATTTATTTCACAGTGAAAAACTGCGTCATTTGCACCAGTTGCTTTCCCACGTGCTTAATCACTACACGGCACTCCGAAAGAACAAGGTCACCCGTATGCGCAAACGCAACTGAAGTATCCCTTTTGCTTTTTGGACACCTTTCGGTGCATTACACACGTTGAAGGACCAAACGTATGCTTAAAGGGCGTCTTTTTCCGAACTTTAGGCTCTTTTACGCACCCAAAATTGTTGAGAGGTTGCTAGCTGGGATACTTTACCGGGCGGCGACGTTCTCTCCTTTCTCGCCGTTGGAGACAGCATTTAAAATTTCCAGTTTGTCTTGACAAGCAAAAATTTCGTTTTCTGGCAGCAGAACCGACACTACAGGAAGCAGCGGCGACGCGCACCTACACGCCGACAGGCAGGTCAAGCACCTAACCGAGGCCGCACTCACACGTGGAAAAGCACAGTAGTTAGCAGTGCGGGTAAAATTCGCTAAAGTATGCTTTCTCTAGCCTATTCATCAAAAAATGGCAAAGAACAATGGCTCTTCAGCGTAGCAAATTCGTTACATCAAAGTTAACCAACGCAACGCCTTTGTTACATACAAGTCGCAAACACATAGGCTTCAATGGGGGCGGCACTGGGGAATTGAAAAACTTCGTTAAATCCAAGAATTCACTACATAGAGGTTCGTTACATCCAGGTTTACCTGTAGACGCTACTCAGCGCCATCTCCGGTTTAGAACGAACGCGCCAGTCGACTTGGATGCAGCCTGTCATAGTGTCACTGGATACGTTTACAGAGTATCGGCACTCTTTCCCTCCGCCGCCGTGATCATAGGTCAGTTCGCACCACGTGACTTTTGTTTACACTGCAACAGTTCGTGGGCCACGCCATTTTGTTTGTGCCTTTTCTGTCGGTCAACTGTGTAGTTTCACGAGGGTGGCTTGGTGGGCTAGTTGGTGTAGCATCATAAAGGGTTAACAAGCGCACAAACACGACGACACACAAGGAAGAGAAGACAGGACAAGCTCTGAATTACAACTGTTCAGCGCTTGTCCTGTGTTCTTTTCCTTGTGTGTCGTCGTGTTTGTGCGCTGTTAACCCTTTGTGGTAGTTTTCACCTTGTTGTCGTCCCTGCGCTGCGGCTTGCGCGCCACTGGCGTCGTTCGAACGCGAATGGAAAAATAACGCGCTTCGCAGCATTTCAGTTGCGGAAGTGCCTCCGAAGAGGCCCTGTTGCTGCGTCGCGGCAGTGTTTACAAATGACCTTGTCAAAGCTTAGGAATCTGGCAACACTGATAAACACCAAAATGGCCGCCATTGATCACTTGCGTGCCACAGTGACGGTAACGTATTCCAAACGCTTCGCTGCACAGAGCACCCACGTGACGGTGAACACCCACCTGTTCGTGCGATACAGAACGGTAAGTAAACGTCGTTATTGGCTGCGCCGCGTTCTAAAACATACCAAACCAATATTATTAAAAAACACGTAGATTTGAGTTAAAAAATTAAGTTTAATAAAAAACGTTGAGCAATAAGAAAAGCTAAGAGGCAGACCTGCTGGGGCTCAAACCCAAGCCGTCAGCGTCAGGACTCAGTTCTCTACATCGAGGCCACCGAGCCCGTACCCAACAGGCGCTCAAAAGAAGAGCGCACGCAAGGGACAACCCCCATGTCACGTGGGTGCTCTGTGCACCGAAGCATTTGGAATGACGCGTGAAACGTACTCTAGCTCATCTAGTCACACTAGCCTGCCCCTCCTTGTATTTTTCTGATGGCACGTGCCTTTACTCTATCTCACGTCCCCTCTTCCAACATCCTTCCCCCCTCCCCCTGGAACGAACGAGTTATTTCACGATCCCCTCCACGCAAGCGCAAAGGGCGCTGGCAAGACATTACCTCAGCTTGAAAGTCAGATTTACAGACGTGGCGCTTTCTGGTTTGCGTCTTTAATAATATAGCTTCCGCTCTAAGAATCAAAACCATCTGGCTATTTTTATTCGTGCCTTGAACAGCTGTTGAATTCCGTCTTATTGCCAGCAAGCTTTTATTTAGATTTTGCAGAAAAGATGCCAGTAAACGCTAAGTAGTGACGCATGTAAATTTCGGACCTTCGTTTCGGGGTGGTGTTTGAAAACCACCCGCAACGTCACGATCCTGCATACTCTCTCACGGCAACACAAAGGTGTATCTAACGTTGCGCTTTCACGCGTTACCCCGTGAGTAACACAAAGCGAGTACAGGCAAAATTGAACACTTATAATTAAGTCAAGAGAACCAGTTGGTGGCGCTAGGTTATACAGCAAGGTATACTAGTCAAACCCAGAGGCTTTGGATTTGGTGTGAGCGGGAGGCTGAACTTCAGGGCCTTAGAGGTGACTAAGAGGCAGCTGGAATAGTGGTAAAAAAAAGTAGGGGAAGTGATCTGTACGCACGAGGAGTAACCGGTAACCGTAGGCATGGGAATATAGAACAGCGGGGGAAGGAAAAAAGGAGAGAGGGAACGATGGGAGTTTAAGACAGTGGTGAGAGGGAGGCAAATCTGTTAGGTTAGCTAGGAGTATGGCAAGTGAGTGGGATGAAACAGGCAAGTCGGTTAATTACAACCGACGCCCCGATTCAAGGGGAGAGCCACTTGAGCATCATCATCATCAGCAGCAGCAGCAGCAGTACCTGGCTTTACCCACATGGGAGCGAGATGTCGCATATTAAGCAAGCAGACACTGCAAGCCGACAACGAGTACGTGCACACCTTCACTTGTACTTATTTCAGTCACCGCCGTCAATCTTGGGTCTCCATATCGTCAACAAGAGCCCTGATCTCTCGCGAGAACGGCCGCCCTCCCTCGGACCTGTCATGCCGCTGAGCCGCTCCCGAACGAAACCACAGGGAAGTCGTCGTCGGAGCCCGGCTGGTCCGCTGCGCGTGTCTGGAGACAAGCCACCAGCGGTGTTCAGCCGAGCAGTTGCCGCTATG
The DNA here is from genome assembly GCA_013339765.2 of Haemaphysalis longicornis. Taxonomy (NCBI): domain Eukaryota; kingdom Metazoa; phylum Arthropoda; class Arachnida; order Ixodida; family Ixodidae; genus Haemaphysalis; species Haemaphysalis longicornis. The sequence continues at coordinate 2,952 of JABSTR010000037.1, read as the reverse complement.
AATTGTCCGAACTCTCCTGCTGGCCCCCTCGGTGTTGCCCATCTGACGAAGGCCAGAGCCACGAGGGCTGATGGTGTCCCCGGAACCGCTAAAAGTGCTCCCTTCATACGACCCGCCGCTTACAACGAACATAGTCGCTGAACGGGGCCCAGGCTGAATTATACCATAGCCTTTTCCGTCTGGAAACAGCGGAATGGCGGCAGGTTGCTGGGGTGGAAACCACATACCTCCAGCTGAGACCACAGGGCCATGCCCGGGAACTTGACCTGGCACCCCGAAGGAACCAGTCCCCAGCTCCATCGGCATCGGCGTGAACTGCGGCTGCGTCGGCCACGTATTCATCTCCGGCATTGCCTGTTGCACCGAGTGATGCGGCAGTATCTGAATCGGCTGCCCAATAGGCAGCCACATCTGCTGCACGGCCGGCGCCTGGCTTCGAGGGGGAACCTGCAACCAAAGAAAAGCAATAGTGAAATATATGTTAAAAATACGTTAGCATTGCATTCCTTTCCCTCGCGAACTGAAGATTCGGCCCAGCGAGCATGTGCTGCTCCGACTTCGGGAACCGCTGCTCGGGAACTACTGCTTGAACGCCTTTGGCGAGCCACTTCCGGAAACAGCGCCAAGCGTACTTGCCGTTATTCTTCTCACTAACTCTTGACGTAGCGCTGGCCTTGACTGTCTGTGGCTGCTTTCCTTGTTAAGCAGTATAGGCATTTCGGCACCGTCGTTTTCAATCTATCCCCTCTTACAGCAAAGCTGTTAAGCCTCTCGTTGGTCGGAAAATTTCCTGTCGTAAACAAACAACCCCGGCAGGACACAGACGTTCTCGCCCAGGACGGCTGGCGCATTCGGCAGGCTAATCAGGCGCGCAGCATAGAGCTCAGTATTCGTGCAAAGAAAAAAACACAAAACAGGCATCGAAACCGCATCATGGTTGATAAGGCGCCAGTGAACAATGGGACCCCCCTCCCATGTGTTCTGGTGAAGATTAGGTTTGTAGCCGCTCTCGAAAGAAGAGGATTCGAGGGCTTACGCATACGTCAGACTATAAACAGGACCCAGCAGTCCTCGCCCAAGACCCCGATCGATGGTCAGGGCTGTTATGATCGCTTGCGACCCGGCACACCCAAGCTCATACGTCGGCGCTAATTAGCACGTTTTCTTCGCAGTCCCATCATCACAATAGGCTTCGTCGTAATCGGTAACGTGGACCCCGTGCGACTCCTGTTAGAGGATGGCTCGTCAACACCGCGTCATCCGCGAACCTGCAACTCTGAATGAATGAAGACAGCAGCGTGACAAAGGAGGTGACTTCGGCAACGCGGACCATGAAAGCGGTAATTCGACGAGTGCCGTGACTCAGGCACTCAAGTGCTCATCGCGCTTGGACCAAAGATCTCTTCGTCTCAGCGGCGCCAACGCATTCTCTCCCTCGCGGTCACGCTTACAAGCAACCAGAAAGGATTCGAGCGGTGGCGAGGCCTATGTGTTTTTTTCGATTTGTGGGTCCGTGGTTGGACCAGACTTTTTGGAGTTTAATTCCCTAGGGACTCTAGGGACTTTTGCTTGAACAAAAAGGCGTTGTTGCGAGCCACCGAGTATTGCTGGCTGTGCAATTCGTTTCGAGGCACGGCATCCGAAACTTGTACCCATCATGTAAATACTTGTATAAAATTTTTTTCTTCATTAGCAAGCATCGGTCTCCTGATCAACGCCTCCGGACACCAGTCACGCTACCCAGGTGGACTCCTGAACCCGAATCCAGAACAGGAACCAACATTTACCGCCAGAGAAGCCGAGCGTAAGTGACAAGCCGGCCGAGACGAGGAGGAACATTTCATACCATCCGCAATCAGCACGTCTATAGTGGTTTACAACAGCGGCTCTGGACATCCACTTTCGCAGGGCGGGATGGCGTCCGTTTTTTTTTATTTCACATCGCCCTGCAACCCGTGTAACACTGCACTGTAGACTACCCATCAACGCACACGTGATGTATTTCGACGCGGCCGCACATGTCCAAGTTGCTGAGCCAGCAGCGGCGCCGTCACTATTCGGCTTGAGGTCAGCTCTGTCTGCGGCGAAGGATTACTTGCCAATAGTTGTCACTAATCGTTTGCATTTCTCATCCTTCAGGGGCTAAATTCCCCAGCTCTCACAAGCTGAGCGGCATGGCAGAGCGCCGCAGTAGACGACAAGGGCGCTTCTCCCGCCTTGCGCGGTCAGTGCGCATGTGATGCCGTCGCCGATTCTTCCCCTTCTCGGCGCCGCGCTTCGCGGAGCGCGGCCCCACGCGCGCGTGGGCGGTTCCCTTTTTTTTATTTTTTTTGTCTAACCTGAAACCCTTTGTTGAAATTTATTTATTTAAACCAAAACAGATATACATACAATGTACACAGGGACCCAACAATGTTAAGTTGTCAAGGGTCCCCAGGCAATGACGCCGCAAAGGACCGCATTGTACACCGCATTTAGCAAAGGACCGCTTGTTACACCTGTCTTTTATAGACGATAGTCTTTCGTGGGCTACTTAAACCCAGAAACTTCGGTCTGTTTGTATGCCTATCTGTCTGTCTGTCTGTCTGTTCTGGTCTGTCTGTCGTCTGTCTGTGACTCGATTAAGCCACCCGGGCCAAAGTAAAACAAGTCCTGGCGGTAGTCATATAGAGTCACAGCTAAATCTACCCGTCGCCATCCGGTGTAATGTTTATACTTGTCAGCATTGTTGAACAAAACAAGAATTACGCAATATAAGACAACAAATTATTAAAAAGTAATATTTTGCTGGCGCGCTTTTAAAAATTTATAGATGCTTGTTTTTTGCGGTAGCAAATACTACATCCACCGCAGAAAAAAAACTCCCACCTCCCCTCGCGGGAACCCCTGTGTGGATGCGACGCATAGTCGGAGCGGCGAAGGATCGCGTTTTATAGCGCGCATAACGTTGAG
>JABSTR010000036.1:0-41252 GCA_013339765.2 Haemaphysalis longicornis | reverse complement strand
GCGTTGAAAGCGGATATTTTGCTTCAAAGTGGAATGTCGGCCTAGCATCATGGTCCTTTGGTTGCTGCTGCTAGACTTCATTCACATGCCATTATTTTTGATATTATCACTTAAAATTAAAAGTTAACCAATCTGCTGTCATTTTAATTTTGTCACCTGCTTTATACTTTCTTTTTTTCCAACTGTCTGTAAGGCGTGACAATTCGTATTTTTATGATACCAAGGCGTCGGACTGTGCTAGTTGGTACATGTTTGAATGGATGAAAAAACCAGCGGAAAACACAGGGTACGGAAGAGAACGACGGGATAAGCTTGTCCCGTTGTTCTTTGTGTTTACCGCTGGTTTTTCATCCATTCAATTTTCATGAATTTGTTGAACAGTGATTAGTTTAAGTGCTCAAGCAATTTTTGGCTTGAAGGTTCCCTGTAGCATATATATAAGTGCTCTCCTGCTTTTTTTACCCAAGACCCCATTACCAGCCTTAATGAGATTGTCTTTTGTAGACATGAAGTTGAAATAAATATTTGTTTGCATTGCTTTACATATTTTGAAAGAATTGCTTGCTCACTTTTTTTCAACCCTGTTTCTTAATCCTGCTTAAAGCATTTTTTCATGTTTATTTATTTTTTTTTTTTTCAGAACCAGGAAGGGTGCTCATCCTCGGTTCTTGCTGAAGCACCAGTATCTGTACTTCACACGTGAGCTTTGAACACGCAGTAATTATGGTATGAAACATTTTACCAGTATTAGCTTGCTTTGTAGACGTCATTGTAGATGGCAAAGCTCTCGACAGTGTAGTACAGGGTCTGGTGTGCACAATCTCTCTATAACAGCACTAGCTGGGTGCTGTTGTAGAGAATAATTATTGTGGCTATAATAATCTGAGATTATTTTAAATGTACGTCAAATACTAGTAAGAATAGCTCTCTAAATTGGTGACCATTTTCCTGGTGGAGGCAGAAAGTGAAAATGCCCATGTGTGGAGATTTAAGTCCACAATAAATATCCCAAAGTTGCCAATGCTAATCCAGAGCCCTCCTCTTCGGTGCACTTAATATCCCATGTGCAGCTTTGTGTAAAAACAGCCAGAAATGTATGATCAATTTAAATTGATTTTAATGTTTCTAAATGCAAGTATTCTCAGTTTAAGCTGCCTTATTTAGTAAAATATTTTCTAACAATTGCATAGCTACCAAAGGTTTACAGAAAAGCTTTCATTGGTTATACACCTTCTCAGCGAAACAAAAATGTCATTAAGAAAAGCAGAAAAAACCTAAATATGGAAAGTAGCAACACTAAAGCTGCTAATAAAAAAGATGCTGAACGTTTTATCGATACTATTTTGCTGATTTTCCTTCTAGCCAACACTAAAAAGGGCTATAGACGGGTTTGATGCTTCCCATGAAGCACCTCGTAATACTAGACGAAACTAATGGGCACTGGCTGTTGGCTTTTCATTTGCAACATTGAAAAATGACCCCACATCCACCAGCAGGGACATAATGCAAGGCACCATGCACAAGCTAGACTCATGATAAAATACTGCTATAGGAACAATGTCATCACATTTCAACCATGGGCTTCACCAGGGAACTCATATGCATTGTTCAGTGATGTTTACAGTTCTTGGTATTGCTGTGGGGTCATTTTTCATGAAGCAAAAATAATAATGTAAAATAAAATAAGTGGCAGTGAGGACCCAACTTTTATGGGTAGAATAAAGCCACAGTACGGAGGGAAGTATACATATTGCATTTGGTCTGCCTTAATATTGAGTTTTTCTGCTCAGCTCAAGAATAAGGCACTAAACATTGCGGGTAGCTACCGTGATTGGAAGTTTGATGCAGTGCTGAGAAGCCAAGGGTTTTAAGGTTCAAAGAACTTTTGTGCAGTTGATGTGTTGCACGCCTACTTGCTTTCACTGCATAACACGTTTATGCTGTGCAGTGAAGCTCGAAGGATGTGCACTGCAGTTCAGCAAAATGAACATAAAATTTAATTTTTAACACCGTTTCGAATAATCAACAACCTCTAATGATACAACTTCTGTACTGCAATTTGGCTGTAATATTAGACTTTATAAATAGATGCTTCAAAAATCGGTGGGTCAAAAAGTTCAAGTAAATTATCAGCTGACATTGAGCTTCAATGGAATGTCTGTAGAAGAACGGAGCTTGGAAAGCACGAATGTTTCATACTGTAATTGTGTGTCATACTGTGCCATATGTGGCTGCACACCTGCAGCGCCATTTGTGAACCGAGGATGATGCACCCTTTGTGTACCCCTTTAGGTGGGTGCTTTTGCAGGAAAAGCTCCTCAGATTGGGGTGCTAAGTAAACACACTATGATATTTTGGGCAGAAAAGGGTGCTCCTGCGGCGACAGAATCCAAGCACCCTAAAGGGTGTAAAATATTGTGTTATGAGGGTGCTCCTGCGGCGACAAGCTGAACGAACCCTTTTGGGAATAAAAATGTTTAGTGTGGGGTTAGATCGAGCTCCGCGGAACGGCGGTACTTGTCCGTGCTAAGCGCATGATATGGTTTGGACATTCCAAGCTCTAGCCCGCCGAACGCAAAGTAATGCCTTGACTCCAATGCGAGTGCTTTTAATAACAACTTTGATGACACCACTGTTGAGAATCGGTTGAAACGGAGCAGGCGACACACGTCGGTGTTATATTTTTCTTCGGCGTGCGGCCGCAGTGGCACGAGCCGCGCCATGTCCGTGGCGCGATCAGCCATGTTCGTGGCTATTTCAGTGTTGCCAAACAAAGAAATTGACAGCTATACTTTTCAATTAGTACCGGCTATAGGATGGGTCAAAAGATAAATGTTCTTTATAGTTCAGACTGCTGTGTCCACCTCATTGCATTCGGAGGGAAGGAAGTTCATAATTGCTTGTATCTTGATATTTGGTATGTGCTTGGCTGTAAAGTTTTAAGGGAAGTTGCCAAAATGTTTATTAATAGACACCTCAATCATAGTTTATGGTTGTGAATTAGTTTTAGTCTCAGGATTCATGCACAGAATTTTGCAAACATTCTTGTTTCTTTTTTTTTATTTGCGACATTTACTATCGATTGTAACAGTTTGTTCGGAAAACGTGGTTTCGTTCGGCTTGAGTCTCAAGATTTTTGACACAAAAGAATTGTGCAATTTATGGTCAATTGAACTTATAAATGTGGTTGTCTGCCTTTTAAAAAGTTGTGACGGCAAATACCAATACAAGTCCTCTACGGGTGCACATCACATGGGATATTGTTTTTGGAAGCTACCACCAAAAACATGATTGCAATTGTAGTGGGGGTCCAGTTCTGTCTAGTTGTATCACTTCAATGCTAATGTGTAGTGAGCACACTGATAACGGTTTTCAGTGGTCCCTCTAGTGCACCCGTTGTGATCGTCACGTGCAGGAAATTGTGAAATTATTTCTTCTTTTTTGGTTCAGACTACTACGTTTTTTTGTGTCATGTCAAGTTAACCGATATTTCAAGATATCCGAGTTTGACGCCACGAGGGATCACTGTATATATAACTTAAAATTGTGCCATTAGTCATAAATTGTTGCATTTCATTTACTTACAGAGCCTCCAGACATACACTTGTCGCCATGAATTGCATTAAGACACCATGGTGATAGGTCGCAAGCCTCCAAGGCCCTGGTGATGACGCGCGCAGCACCATGGTACTGCGCATGCCATCACCTTTAAAAAACGGTGTGAGGATGCTCAACACCCTTTATTTAGGGTGTTGAGCGTCCTCAACACCCTTTTTTCAAGGTGTTGAGCTCAACACCCTTTTTTTGTTCTTACACCCTCTTTTCGTTCATACACCCTTTTTTTTGCGAAAACACCTTTTAAAGATGTTAGCCATGGGACAAGGTTTTTACACCCTTTTCGGCCAGAAAGGGTGTAAAAAAGTTTAGTGTGTAAAACGTTTAAAATGATGCACGCAAATAAAAAGCGCCTTTGAATGAATGAGATTGGTGGGAATGATATCTTCTGCATCCAGGGGTGTGTTTTCACTAACTACATTCAGGAAAATAATTTTTTAAGACAGTTTCAAGGTGCCCTTATTAGGATCACAGGGTCCTAGTGTTGGTTATCAAGCTCATTGAGTGCGTTGGGTAAGAATGGCTCAATCTCTGTGGCGCATATTTAGAACGTGAAAATGCATCATGTCAAGAATGGCAACATCGATTGGAATATCATGCAGACATTTTTGGTGCAGCCAAGGCTCAAAACACCGCTAGTTTTATGGTACAACCTTTTAACTATTCTGTGCAAGTGTGCAGCTAATGCCGATAACACCTCTGGTTATATTGCACCATATGTTCATTATTCCATGCTCGTACACTACGAAAGGAATTTTTATTTTCTCTTGTAACAAAAGGAAGTACAAAACACTCGTGGTTACGCTTTTCCACGTTTACATACTCGGTCCGTCCGTTACATTGCAGGACGACATCTCTCCTTGCTGTTAACAAAGCAGATACGAAATGAGTGAAAAACTAACATTGCATCAACACGAATGCAAATGACATACACTTCTTGGTACATAAATTGTGCACTGAGAGGACAGCCTGTGTCCCGGGAGGGGGGGAACTACTCCCCAACCCCAAGCACCAGCTCCCTTTACACAAGACGTTTCATTTACTCGGGTCTTCCTTGCTACATACGCAACTTCAAAACAAATGCAAAAACAAAAACAAATACAAAAGAAAAACCGACCATTGGTTGGACTGCATAATACACTTATTTGGCCCACCTTCCCATTTGGGGCCACAAAACTTATTGGATACTCTGAACATGACTTCTGTTTACATAATGCAATTGGAACTGCCTTTGGCAGTAGCAACACAATCACGCGGTTTACATCCGCACCACATGGCTTACACCTGTAAAAACGCAAGTAAGCGGCTTACATTTGCGAGCCCGCTCACTTTGTAGTAGAGTGAGGCACCAAGTGCACAGGTGCGGAGGAGGAGAGTCTCCCCCGCCCGAGGCGCCTGCGCCTTTTAAAAGCCTCCCCTTATGTTCCCGTAAACTTGACCCGTACGTTATTGGGGTGCAACTTAAGTGCACTCACCTTTATGACCCTCCCGTTATTTCCCTGAACTGTAGCCCATGTATTGGAGTTCGGCTCAGGCACACCCGCTTTATAAGCCTCCTTTATGTTCCCGTGAAGCGTAACCGTGTATTGGAGTGCAGCTCAAGTGCACTCGCCCGTTTTGAACCTCAATGAAAGGACAAGACCATTTTCTCAAGAATTCTTCTTCCCCTAAGAAGAGAGAGCTCTGCTTCCAGGTTTTCGGTTAGTTTTGTGTGCATGTGGATCAGTAAGTTCCACTGGTTACGTCGGGGGCGTGATTGCTTAACAGCAATATGCCTGTTTATCCACAGTACATAAAGACCAATCGTTATGATAAGCACAGCTAGAGGGTTTCTTGGGCACCGTCTGCCCTCCAGGAAGTCCCGAATGCGGAGTTGTCTATATGCCCTACTCACTATAAGCCAAAAATGTTTTGGCGACTGTACATTGGACCATTGCGTGTTCATTTGTCTCCCTCTGATTACAGTGCACACACTTGTCTGTTGTTGTTGTACCCCATCTCCTTAAGACCGTTCTCGTCTGCAAGACTGACCACCCATACTTCCATGTTACGTCTTGGGCTTCACCCGGTACATTTGCATTGATCAGCGTGCGCCAAGGAAAGTTCTTTTGTTTCTCTTTTAGGTTTTCAGGACTCGTCTCATCTAATTTCTGAGCCAGTTTATGTTCCTCATATCTTCTACTTCTCTTTGTGAGTTATGTGTGGTTAGGTTCGTATATGCTGCTATTACTTTGGCGCCGTAAAAAGGGGGTGGCTGAGTTGCCTTGGGCCCATCCGGAGTATGCTGGGGAAATAACCTAGCCTGTGCTCCCAAGAAGTATACACAGAGCTGCCTTGCTGGATGCCCCGTCTGCAGATCAAGGACCCTAAGAACACTTTTCAAAGCATAGGTCGCGGCATGGTTATTGGGAAGGGGATGTTCCACCCCCCGAATTGTCTGGGCAGGCCCAGTTTCCCGGTTTTGACACAGTGGTGTTTATCCGACCAGAACAGGCGCAATACTTCAGATGTAATTTTAACCGCTATGTATCGAGGAAGGGCAGCTGTCCCGGCTATGTACCATACTTTCCCTGTAAAAACATTTAATGCCGGATACCTTCTAACCGCGTATGGAAAGTCGTAAGCTAAGGCTTCGTTTACATCCTCCCTGAGTTGTTTAAGTGTCTGGTGCCATGTCTTAAGTGATACCCCGCTTGACGTGTAAGTAACTCCGAGGATTTCTACATGTGTGACTACTGGTGTTTATATGATGTATATGTGTGTTTCTAATGGACTTAGGCATCTATGGAGCTTAAGGACTTTACTTTTTGTGCAATTTAGTCTTGCACCAGCTAAACTCGGAATACTCCTCAACAAAACAATTAAGTGCATGCACTAAACTATGTCTTCGTCCTCATAGATAACAGTATACATCATCGGCATACGCCGTTACTTTAAATGTCTGACTCCCTGGAAGCTGTAAGCCTAGGATATGCGGGTATTTTCAACATTTTTTAGGAACGGTTCTATTGCTAGAACAAAAAGTTAATGAGGGGAAAGTGGGCACCCTTGTCGACCCCTCTTGTTACGCTCAGACTAGTTGCTACCTGCTTGTTTACTACTAGATCACTCTGCATGTTTTCATAAAGGATTACTAATATATTAATAAACTGTTGTGGATATCCGAAGGCTGTTAAAGTTGCGAAAGATGTAGTTGTGTTCTACTCTGTCAAACGCCTGTGCTTGATCTAAAGAGATGAGCCAGCCTCTAGCCGTCTTGTTTTGGTGTACTCTATTATGTCTCTGTTTAACATGTTTAAGGGTTTGACAGTTCCTGTCTGTAACTGAGCAGGCTTGCCACGATGTTATCACTTCCGGAAAGGTAAGTTGCAGTCGTCTTGGTTAGCACTGATGCAAGTAATTTGTAATCCGTCCCCAGTAACGTGATGGGGCGCCAGCTTGTAGGTTCGTTCCAAGACCCGGCATTTTTTGGTATTAGGATAATCCTACCTCGTTTTAAAGCTGCGTGGTATGTTGCGTGCGTTGTGAGAACGTCATTTAGTACTGCACATAGGAAGGGTCCAAGAAGGTCCCAAAATGTGCTGTAAAAACTCGACTGGCAATCCATCACTCCTGGCGCCTTGCCTTTGTGGAGTTGCTTCATTGACTCTGTTTATTCTTTTAATGTAATCGGAGCGACTAAGCGTACAAAGTCCTATCATGGTAATTGTGGAAGACTTGCTAAGTAGGGGCTAGAGGTAATGCTACCGATGTCTCTGGTTGTCTCACTAGAAGGTCATTCCTGAAAGTAGGAAATGAACCTGTCGATGTCCCCTGGGTGAGATTTGCTTGGTTTGACCTGTTTGCTTCAGCTTTCAGCTGCCTGTTTCGTTCGTACCTCAAGATCTTCAGGTTTGGCTGGGAGATTGTCTGGCTCTAGAACATCGGCAGTGGTGGAGTAGAGCCGCTTAATCTGGAGTGTCTCAGTTTTAAATCTTTAAGGTAGGTTTGCATTAGCAGTGTTGCAGGGTTGCCTCGTTCTATTATTCTTATTCGTTTTAAGATGTTTGTTATACTCATCTGACTGCCTGGTGTCTGAGCTTTTTTCCCTCGTCAATGCAGAGGGTCTTCCATTCCACTTTTAACGAGTCCCAGTCGTTAACTTGCCTTCCTTCGATTGACGCTGCTATTCTGTTTCTTAGGCTGGCTTTGCAGGTCTGTCATATAGTATGCGAGTGTCCAGCTGCCAGGCTTGATTATTGCTTGGGTTTCCTTTGCTAGTTATTTTAATTCCCACAGGGCTGTGGTCCGAGATTTGCGGAAGCGAAGCATGCAGCTTCCACTATTTCGCACTATGTGACATGTCTGCCAGAACCGAGCTAACGTAGACTCTGTCTAGTCTATTTTCGTCCTTCCTTGTTGCCATGTGGTGTACTGCACCGTTGTTCCGTGAAGGAGTACGTGTGCGTCAATTAAATTAAAATGAAGTATTAACTTGTTTAAATCCCGTCCTTGGTAATCTACTCTATGTGAGGGCCCTATTCTGTCATCCTGGTTTAATACACAATTAAAATCTCCAAGGCATATGACATGCCGGTTTTCGAGAAACAGATATTCTATATTTCTGAAAAGGTTTTTACCAGTGGAAGGGTATGGGGGAGCATAAATATTAATTAGGCGGTATCGGTCACCACTCCAGTTGAAGTCCAAAACTGTTATTCTACCTTCTGTATCAAAGGTGAAGTGGCTATGTGCCAGCAAGGATGTATTAAGGACTATTATGCCAACTCCACAAGAGTTCTGCAATGGGAAAGAAAAGATGCCCTTAAGGCCATGCTGAGTCTCAAATTTTTGGACATCCTGAATAGATTTGATATTTGATTCCTGTATGCACAGTATGTCACATCTGTTTTGTTTCGCGAGGTCTATTATTTGCTGCTGTTTGGAGGGCGATCTAAAACCCCGAACGTTCCAAGTCCAAATGTTCAACATTTTATAGATGGATTGTCAAGGTTCGCGCATTCACACACCGACGGCGACACCAAGGCATTCGTTAAAAAAAAAATCACAACACCTTTGACATTGGATTAAAAGGCCAGTTACACACTTGCACCTGCTGCTATTTTTTGCTAGTACTGAATTGACAAGAACGGTTGTACACTTGCTGTGGCTCCAGTGTCGGAACCACTTTACAGGAGGAGGTGGGGGCATTGCCCTGACTACCTTGGCAGGCGCATCGCACACAACACATGACCTTTTCCCCATCATTGAATATTTGCGGGCACGCCTCTCCATCGACACCCTTTCAGGCGCAACAATTATCTGGGGTAAGCCTCGTTCGTCGGGCGCGTCCGCTGTTCCAGCAGGACGCTCAACAGTGCGAGACAAGAAAAGATGCCTGAGAAATGCAGGGTCCCCTACAAGTGCTTTGTCTGACTGCGTTGTCTTTAGGGCGGGCCGTGCACCGCACTCAGCCTGCAAGCTCCAGCTCTCTCTAAAACCGAAAACCAAGTGAAAGGAGTACGCTTTCCCTGCCCTGCATTTCGTTACAGCTGTTAGCCACCTGATACTGTGTTTTTGGAGTCGGCGTGCCCGCCGCTTGTCACTCACAACTCCCAGTCGTGGCCCCGATTGGGGGCACGTCTGTTTGCTCATCAAGGGGTTCACATGATCTGCGGGTGCCAATGGGGCACCGGAACACACGAAAACAATGTCCTTTCCACCGCCCTTGCCTATACGCTCGGGGCCGTGCCTGCGCGATTGCTTATTTTCTATTTTTCCCATTTGTACTAGTGACAGACTATAATATGGGGGCGCACACCTCCTCTCCCTCCGCCCGCATAAAAAAATACAAGGAACGAAGACGCGAGGAAAAACAAACTCCGTGTGCGTGTAAAAAAAAAAACAATGAACGAAGACGCGAGGAAAAACGAACGAAAACACTTGGAAAAAGAAAAGAAAAAAAGAACATGTAAAGAACCTTATTACAATGTTTTAGAAACACATGTCATCATCGTCATAATCCTCAAAATTTTCGCTACTCGTCCATTCCTCTGAGTTGAACAGTTGCTCACCCTGTTTTTCCGTGCTCTTGAGCTTCTTTTTCACCTTGCTTGTCGAAGCGTCGCTGTCGGTTTGCCGGCTTGCTCTTTTTAGCTCGTCACGTGCTCTATTACACTCACTCACTCCCCCCCCCCCCCCTGTCCGTCCGTTTCGTCCGTGCTGGTTGCACTGTCCCCACTGTTTGTGGAGGTTATCCGCTCGTCTATGACGAGCCTGTCGTCGTCGGTTGAAGTTCCCGAAGCAGCCCCGTCGTCCTGTGCTGCGGTCGGCAGCGCAACGTGCGCCGCGGCCTGCAGCGCGGCGTGCGCCGCCACCCCCCGCACGGCCGTCGGGTCGCTTCCGTTGTCTCCTTGCTGCGCGCCCGGCCCGCCGGGACGGAAGTCGGAGTGGGTGTCTGTCTCGTTTTCTCCATCGTCGCGATGCAAGCTCAGCTTTCCTCGCCCTTTGGGTGCCCGTCTGCTCCTTTGGCTTTGTTCGATGCTGTCGCCGCCTCCGCGGCCGTCTCCGTCGCCATCATGGCGGCCGTCTTCTCCTCCGCCGCCATCATGTCTTCCCTCCTCCCCGGGCCGCGCCCGGCTGCTGTCGTCATGGCGGCCATCTTCTCCGTCGCCATCTTGTCTCCTTTCCGCCCCGAGCACTGCCCGGTTGCTGCTGTCATGGCGGCCGTCTTCTCCTCTGCCGCCATCTTGTCCCCTCCCGCTCCGGTTGGCACCTCGCTGCTGCCATCTTCACTTCTGCGCCCTTTGCTTCCACCGTTACGACCATTTGATGCTGTTGCGTCTCCTCCCCGTTGCTGTCACTGTGAGCTACCTGTGTATTTTGAGACTGCGTGTCTTCGCTCCTGGTGTCGTCGGTGGTTTCAGGGGTTGCTTCGTCCACGTGCACCTCCATCGCCTGACTTCGCTCCTGGTCGCCATTCTTTCGCCGTTCCTGCAGCGGGGGAAAAGCCGCCGAAAATCCTCCGGCCGTCACCGTCGAGTACGACTTGCGCGCGGTGCAGTCGGCCGTAGCGTGCGTCCCGCCGCACCGCGAACAATCTCGCACACAACCTTGCGTCGCGTGCCCGAACACCACACACCTGTCACACCGCGGGGTGGCACACTGGGCCTTGAAGTGCCCTTCCAGGCCGCACCGCCGGCACACTTTCCGCACCCTCGATAGTCAAAAGTGGCCCTTTGGCCGCTGACCCTCAAGAAGTTCGGCACTGGGTTGTCCATGCGCATTTCCATCTTGACGTACCGCAACCCCGTCCTTAGGTGCGGCTTGTCACGAAATCAGTTCGAATCAATGTTCACGACTTTACCGTAAGGTTCCAAAGCTTTCGCCAGTTCGGCGTCCGTAACAAAGGTGGGCAAAAAAAAGACGGCGATGCTAACGTATTGTTTGTTCGCTGGCACGAGGGTGACTAGGTTGCTTCCAATGCGTAGAAAAGTTTGCGTCCAAAAGTTTCCTTACCGCTGCCTGGGTGTTGACTCCGATTTGAAAATCCAATCCGCCCATGTGCTGCACGCTGTACAGGTCGGACGTTGGGACAATGGCCTCCGCCGCATCGATAATGGCGTCGACCGCCGTGCCCGAAGGCACCCTGACATTGAAGTAGTGGTGGCGTGGCGGCGGCATCCCGCCTGAAGGATGAGCAGCTCGGTGACGAGGGGCCTCCCGGCCCCCTCGCGGCGGACGACGAAAACTTCTCCCCCTTGGATGCGACACTGCCTCTGCGCAAAGCTACGTTGAAATCTTCGAGGAATTCAGAAAGGCTAACAATTGGTGCTGCTATTCTTTGACATGTGTACTACCCAAATCGTCCTTTCTTTTTGGAAAACAGTCAAATATTTAAATGATTTTCTCCAAACCTTTTTGATATCACCAAGCTGTATTTAAGTAATACATGACCATAGACATTGTTCAAAACTTTTATTTTAAAAAATGAAAAGTACGGATGTATTTTTATAATTACAACAACTTTGTGAACCGCTGAGCATGTTTGGACGGCAATAGTATAATTTGTATGCATTCACGGCCACTATAGGAGCAGTCATCGTTTGTTTCACAAACCGGGACCAACCGCTTCCGCACACAGACTAGCCAGAGTCACTGTTAATTTCTTTATTGTGACGCTCGCTCGTCAGCAAGAGCAACCGGTGTGTCCGGTTGGGTAAATTTAGGACAGACTGAACATTTGCCGCCGCGAAACGCCACTACCGAGGATTGCTGTACTGGATGGGAGCAGTCTGTCATGGGTTTTTCGCAACCTTTTAAACCGCTACCGCTAACTGACTAGCGAGCGTCACTGTCAAAAATTAACAGTGACTCTGGCTAGTCGATGAGTCGTAGTGGTTCGACAGCTTGCATGAAATCAACTATAGCTGTTCCCATGGTTGCCTTCATGCGACACTATTTAGACCGTTGCTGCTCAAGTCGACATGATTCTTGAAGGGCATGTGTTCAGTGAATACTACCTGTAGTGAGTGCATCGACCTTTCAAATTGTACCGTATATAGGCCAAGAATAATCGTGCCCGTTATGATTATAGGTGCGTTTCGGGCACAATCGGCGACACACTTTGTGTTGCATTCGTTAAGTCGAAGGCAGTTCATTTTGCGGTAAAATACGAACAAACGCGAAGAGACATACCACTTCGCGATTAACAGGTCAGGAACGTTTCGCCAGTCATTGCCCATCAAACAACATAGGTCCCTGTGAAGGATTTCAAGAAACTACTTTATTACGTAGTACCACACCACATCGCTTTCAGTACTCTGATTCTAGAATAGCATAACTACAACCCATGCAGCGATACACGCAAGCCCGACTTTGCAGCAACATTGAGTCACAGCCGTAATAATCCACCAGCCAGAAAAACTCACCTCGTAAACTGTTTATATTACGACGCCGTAAGTTCAACAGATCCGTTTTAAATTTGCGAATGTGCTGTCTAGATTTTCCATGGACGCGATCCATATCCCCTTCAAGCGATTTTGTCCGGGTCGTCATAGCCGTTTGCCCTGGGTAATTTAATAGCGGAGTGGGAGCACCAGTGAAAGCCCTTCCTGTAAAAAACCCTAGGCAATATAGTAACCCGCTGTTCGTGACCACATCAGCTCAGTTGACTGCAGCTGCATCTATACGTTTCTGAAACCGTAACTGAAGGCCGTTAGTCATTATTGCCGGAAAATAAAGTCTTACAGAGGCTCAGACAGACTGCGTGTCGGCTGTTCTGTTTTGCGTACAACACATCACGTGCCTAAAAAGGTGCTTGTTGTGTTGTCGTTTTGTAATGCATGTTAAAAACGTCAAGATAAATGATGGGTTAGTCATTTTCATGATCTGATACTGAGTATCGCACCGAACATTACGTAACCCAACCACCCTAGCCATTGCTGAGGTGACCCCCAGTGGTTTTTGGTGTGAACGGTGTACACACACGTTCTCCTTCGGTCTACAAAATCTTCGATGATATCGTGAAAGAAGTCTCTGATGCAAAATAACACTACCAGCGATAAAAAGGCATTATTCTCACCGGCTTTATGATCAAAACAGTAAGGAAAGACAGCAGCCGTACAAGAAGTTCGGCCACTCGCGAAATACACTTGGCACAGTGTTATTCCAGTAGAGGGAACGGCTACAAGGTTTTCTGGAATAACGGGAGCGTAGCGACGGTGCTTTCTGCAGTCTTGACGCAGAATCAAACAGTTGGTGAGTCGGAATCCTTGTGGATGGATAACTGCAGACCGCAGATCACTACTTTTCTGCCTATCAACGAATTTGAAATATCGCTAACAGCATTCTTCAATAAATATATCAGCCGAGCATTTAGGCCAACATGCAATCATTTGCTGTCCTGCAAGCCTTTCCTATCTCGACATCTCAAAGGACAAGCAATTATTGTTCCCTGGAAAAATGTACCAAAAAATAGAAAGCACTGTTTTCCCTAAACTCTCCCTGCGTACCAGTCCTGTCTGAATCGAATGATGAGGCTGTTCCCAAACGTGCATATCCCGCGACCGCATATCCCAACTGGAGCTTCCTCTCGATGCCCCAGCTACACCAGAAGGATCGCGTCTGCGGCCTCAAGCGCTACTAGACTACTAAAACAGCCTGTTGTAGAGCTACTGGAGATCACCGCAGCCACTGTCGCTGGCTGACACTGCACAGGATTCTCTTCGTGGAGGATGGTCATGGCGGAAGTAAACGTACGGCGGTGGACACGGCCGCCGTTGAATCGGATCTGCTCGATGCCAAACGTAATGGTCCTTCGCTCATCTTATGGTCACCATGACGTTTATTGCCCATACCACGGACCTATTCCACTCATTCAATTTGTACACGAGGTTGAAGAGCCTCTCCACAATTTTCCTGAGATCAGACTGGACCGTCAGTAACGTTTTATTGATAAACACTGCAAACGCCAACAATGTATTTTTCTGTGATCATGTCCCTCAGCGTCGCACAACCGCACATATTACAACGGGATTACGAGCATCCTCCAAACGCACTTGTGCGGTTACAACAGAACCTGGACTACACTTTATCCTAAGCAAGCGCCTGCTCTACTCCTTCAACAAATCAACGACAGGCAGCGGTCGTTCATCTATTGTGCAGCAGCGGCCGTGCAGCAACAGCAAGACACTCACTCCTGCACCGACGTGCTGAAGCAGCACACACGTGTACAACTCGGGAGTGTGAATAACGAATGCGGTAGCAATACTCCCACGGCACCTAAAAAATCTCAGCAAACCGATCCTGTCATATCCCATAGAGTCTTCGCCAAAAGAGCAACGCACAGGCTTCCGAAAATGGCCGACCTCTTGCAAGCTTCAGCTCGCAAGTACATCATTACTGGGCATATAAACATGCGGGCTATTTACCCGCCGAACGTGTTCTTCAAGTTTCATCGGTGGGGCGACGGAACCACTACATTAAATCCCAGAACTAGAAATGGCGGCTAATCGGCTGGTTTTGATTTGGCGTTCAGTCTGGATGGAACTTTAGCAGTTTTTAGCGTTCCGTCTGGACGGAACGCTAGACACTCCCTAATTGTTAGGGCAACGTTATCATCATTTAAGTCTGCGCTTTGTCACAGAATCGTGGCGACAATTTGCCGTAGTAGCAATGAGAGAGCTCATCTCGGCACCTTTTTACGCGTACATGAACTGGTCATAATGAACGGAATCTACTTGCAAAGAGAGAATTTAGGCAGAAACTTGATTGTTGACATTGTCACTATGCTGTGATAGTGACTTCGGCCATCCTTACATCCAGGTAATGTGGTATTTTAACGTTCTGATATTCTCACTTGGAGTGTGAATAACACCTTGCTCGACACCTTAATATTGCATTTAGAACTTTGAAGGATTAAGGCTAATGCAACTCGCTTGCTGTTTGCCACTCACTTCCGTCTTGCAGGCTGCTGACTGTTACACCTTGCGTGGAGATCAGCTGGCATGCCATACTTTGATGATCTGGATGGACCTCTCATCAGATGTCACTGGCTGTTTTTCAGGATGGTTATAATAGGTGTGAAGCTAGTTATATACAAGTATAGTGCAATGCTATGACGTGCACTGGGAAATTCAGTTAAGGCCAATCCACACGGCACACCAAAACGGTTATTTGGACCGCGGTCTGCGCATCACGTGATAGAGCGTCACCAGTTCGAGCGGACCGCTGTTGGAACACGCAGGACCGCAGCCTTCGCGGTCCAAATATTTGCCGAGGCTTTTCAGTCCGCAGTCTCGACGGTGGACCGCGAAATCAATCAGCGTGGTCTGGCAGCGGCCGCGTCGCGTCGGCGGAGCCGGGTCCTGTTGCGCCAATAGAGAACGTCGCGGGAGCGTGGCTGTTTCGAAGCGTTTGAAGGAGCCTGTCAATCACCCCCGGTGGGATAGACAGCGGGCTAGGCTTAAAATCGCGGCGCATACTTAATGCGGGCTTTCACTCGATACCACTATGTCTCTTACTAGTGCGATGCTAGCCATCCTTATCACATTGTGTCACGCATGTGGACCTCAATATAAGGGAAGAATATGGTTCCAGCGAGCGGTTACGAGCTGTATGCAACCCGGGTCGCCCCGCCGTCGCCGCTCGTCGTGTCGCCTTCATGCAAACGACGCCGGCGGCTGCGTGAGTGCGACCGCCCCGCATGCATGTGGCTGTCTGTTACTGTGGGGATGAAATGGTTCGTGCAGGCTTCTGCGTTACATGTTATCGCGGCCAAACGGCGCCTGTGTTAAACCTTCTAGATTGCGAGTTCAGACGGCCGGATATTCGTGGTCCGCTCAGCCGGCCCGCCGTGTGGATGCGCCTTGCTCTGGGTCGGACGGCAGCGGACCTTGACGTCACGTCACGTGACCGATTGGACCGTGGACTTGGTCCGTCCAAGGACTGCGTAACTAATTGTATAAATGAGGCCTGTATAACTAATTTGAGGAGTTGCATGCAGTGGAGTAGCAATGAAGGTTCCCCTAAGTGTCCTCTGTTCTGGGCGATCAACCAAAAGAAAAGATGGAAAGAAAAATGATAACGATAATAATAGAAGGACAGGTTCGGCAGCCGGTCAGTCTTGTATTGTGAAAATCCCTACGCCAGAAAAAAGTGCGTAGGTGTCCTCGTTGATATACTGTAGAGTTTAACGCGCCGACGCAACGCAGGCAATGAGGCGCGCTGTTGTGGAGGGCTCCGGATTAATTTTGACCACCTTAGGTCGAAATTTGGTACACACGGGCGTTTTTGCTTTTCGGCTTCATCAGGAAAGCGGCCGCCGCAGCCGGGAATCGAAACGCGACCTCGTGCTCAGCAGCACAATAAGGTCTCCTCGTGAATTTTATATGCTGCAATAAAGGTCTCAAGCTGCCGTGAAAGGTCAAAAAAAGGTTATTTTGGTGTCATTCATCAAAATTACGTACCAAAATGATGTGAGCCAAATGGGCGCTTCCCCGTTGAGTTCTGAATACACGAAGTGTAAATGACGGCTGCTTGAATGATCAGTTCTAAAAACAAAAAAAAAAGTAAACTAATACAGTTGCCTTCTGCCTGTGTGTTGCGCTTGACAAACGAGCTGCTTAAAAGAGGTGTTTGAGAGCCGGCTTCGCTTTGCTGTCTTACACTTAAAGAGATGCCGTGGAAAACACGCGTTCCACGTCAGCTGACGCCGCATTTACAACGGAACCTGCCCTTGCGAGTCGGGAAAGCAAGGGAAAGTGGCTAGCGTTCACTTTCCGTTAGGTCGGAACTGTTTAGGAACAAAGGTTGCAGCGAGCAGCTTCCAGGTGCAGGCGTGACCGCAGTTCCTAATCACATGGGCTCTCTTGTTACCGCTGGATTCTCGAACCAATATTTTAATATTTTAGGCCTTCGTAGACGCTGCTTCGGGCAAACGCGTCCGAGTGTCTAGACAGGAGGGCCAGTATTGCAAAACGTCCTGGGGGAGGAGGGGAGAGCGCGGAAGGGAGATGGGGCGTAAGCTGATATGCGGAATATCGCAGTGAACACAAGCACCGCGCCAGCGTCCCGATGACGGCGAGGTGGAATGAGATCACCAACGGTTCCGGACGCAAAAAACAAAAGTGAAGCGTGGGGTGACAGCTCGCAGCCGGGGCGAAGGCGCCGCCAAGGTAAAAAATCACAAGGCGAAGTTGGTGGGAGAGATAGGGGGGGATGCCACCGCGGTAGTTCCCCACGACGGATACGAAAAGGGCTGTATGCGGGTTTATTAGGCGGGGAATCGCGACGAACTTCGTAGCAGCGCTGTATTTAAGGATATAATTGTAGTAGAATCGCTGCTTATAAGTATACCATACTTGTAATCAGCCAATCGATTTTAACAGTACTGAGTTATTGTGAAATTCAAGGCTTCGGATTACTATAGTTTGAACTTGGGCTGGGGGGATCTTTTGCGCATTTTTGCATATTTTGACAAAAAACAGCGCGTGGAAGGAAAAGTGCGCTTTATTTTGGGAAAAATGCATGTAATTCCATTCCCATTCCATTCTGGACAAAAAGCGCTTAATTCCATTCCCATTCCATTCCTTCAACTTATGTCGCCATTCCATTCCCATTCCATTCCGGGGCCGCGGAAATGTGGAATGATTCCGGATTCATTCCAATTCCGGAGTGGTAACTCCGCAACACTGATCGCGAGTCTTCGCTATATTTAATGCACCTCGTATTTTCATCCTATCTACTCGGGGTTTTCTAACCTGTCTAATACAAAGAAACAGTTCACTGTCCAATGTTGAAGCCGAAATTTCTCTCGGCCGACTGTTTGGTTGGTGTCCGTCGAAGTGTCGGGCCCCGGGTCATTTTCAACGATCACCCGCTGCACAACCGTCTCTCTCATGTTGACCATAGGCTACCTTGACTCCTTGCCCTTCCCCACTCAAGCCGGGTGTTGTCGAGGTCTGTTCATAGGAATGCAGCTCTGGGTCCGTAAACCCACCGTTGCGCATTGTTGATGAACAGCCATTGTGGTTCTGGCTGATATATCAGCCATTAACCACAATGGAGGGCAATCAAAATGCCGCTGCCACTGGCTTTAATTGTCCGAAGGAATGAGGCGGGTGTCTCTTGTCACCATAAAAATGCGATGCGCTCCTTTACTTTGTCACCCTGCCGTCGTCGTGCTTGGTAACGTTCATGAGCTTACTTTGTGAGTGATCGTGCTTGTCAAGACGGACGCGCCTCTGTGGAACAGGGCTTTTGTACTCGCACGTTAACTTTCCATAAGCGGGCGTAACAGTGGTTAGTAGCTCCGGGCGATGGGGTCAAGCATCCCCTCGCACCACTGCGCTCGTCGCCATCAGGATCCAAGCCTCTGTGTTGCCTTGGCTTCTTCGGCGGATGCTGCACACGGGCGCGAGCCAGATGTTGGTAGGAATTTCATGGAGCGGGTATCTCGGCGGCAAGCAGACTTCTTACCGGCGAACGCAAAAGCAGCCTTTCCACGAAAACTAGTGAAAAACGCGCTCTGAGTTCGGCTCAGCGAAGGAAACGTTGAGCCACAAACACAATGCATGGGTGACATATACCGACATCACCCCGGCGAGGTAGGGCGGAGGGAGTTGTTGAATGTTTAAAGACAAAAACTTTTGTTCTCCACCAAAGCGTATGCGACTCGAGCCGCTTGAACCGCCACACTGGCGAAAGAAGCCATAAGTTGCTACTGTCCGTCAATACCCAAGCACTCACTGCTGAAGAACGGGGTAAAGGGGGTGCAGTGAATCGCAATTGGCAAGCCGGCAGCAGAACAAGAGCCAGTGTAGAGCGGTACTGGCTTGCGTGTTCACGGAGCAAACAAAACCTGGCCTGTTTTTCTAAATCCCACGTTGATCACCAAACGATACGTCTTTTTTCGAAATGAACCTAATCCACAAACCAAAACTAAGTCACATAAAACTGCCCTGCCGAGAAAATCCCTTCAACTTTCGCCTAGAAAAAATTTGCAAGAAAATAGTTCAGACAATGCCATGCAGACGTCTACGCAAATCTGACTTCGTACGGAACATGAGCCAGGCCCTGCTGTGGCACGGATCAGAAGAAGCCAAATTCAATTGCCCAATAGGAGTTCCCTTTTGGTGTGACTGTTCGGGCTGTTTTGTTGGTCTTTTCATCAAATCATGCATTCAGAGAGCAATGACGAGATTTGCAAATGACCTGCCGCCACACGTCAACCATAACGTGAACCGAAGTGAATGAAATGAAATTGAGAGATGCGATACTATCGTTTTATCACGTCTCCCTCGTCCTTACGGAGTAAGTGTGGTTATTATAATTGTTATTGTTATTACTCCCATATTTGCCATTTATGTACCTAACAAATTAGCTGCCGCTTACACGCCATGGAAAATCCCCCCTCTCTGTTGGTACGAGCCACTTCATTAAGGTGAAGTAAATGATATGAGCAGGCTTCTTGTGAAGTGTTTTGGACACTATTGCAAGGCAATATAGAGGTTCATGAGTCTCTTGAGGCATGCCCCCCCCCCCAAAAAAAAAGTACCCTACGGAAGCATTCGAAAAGAGCTGCTAATGCTACCAAGAGTACTCACCGGCTCTTCATGCATAGTTTTACTGTTGTTGAAGCTCTGTTGCATGTTTATTGCCTTTTTTGCCTAAATCTTTATTCTGCCATTCTTGAAAGTCAATTGCAATAATGTTTTCATAAGAATGCCGCACTAACTTGTCTGTTTCAACTGAGTACGAGCCAAATCCAAACTTATCGTAATAATGCTCAAATTTTCCGCATAATTATTAACTACTTGTAGCTACGGGTTACCCCTAGCTGGATTGTAAAACATGCCATTAAATAGTTTTTACAGAATAGTATTCAGCTCCGGTTCGAAATTTCCATTATTTGTTTCCCTCGAGTTCTCCTTGGGTAAATTAGGCTCACTATGAAAAAAGCACCAGAAATAGCTATCAAGCCCAGCATTCGAATGCCAACGCTTTGGAATTTGTACGAGGGGACAAGAGAGCTGGGCCAGGGAAGGGAGGGTATGGCCAAAAATGTTCGGGCCAGCAGAAACTTTCAGTCAGCTCTTGAAGGCTTTCTTCTTGAAAGCCTTCAAGAGCTGACTGTCGAAGACGCTATGGTGTCAGCAGTACTGCCAATAAATTCCGAAAGGCTTCGAAGCGTTTTAGTGTGCTTGAATCAGAAATAAATAAAAACAACTTAAATGAGCGCAAACCCACAGGCCTTACCTACAACGTCTCAGTGTAGCGGAGGCCGGTACTAAATGCTTATGCTTATGCTAAATGCTAATGCCGAAAATTAGCTGTCTTGATCCTCCAAACGGGATTTTAAGCACACGAGTGAACTGCACGGACTACTGAAACCAGGCAGAGAGAAGAAAGCAACCGCTGGAGTCTGCCGATGTATACACCTCCCTGTGTGGTGTCAGTAGTTCCCGCAGTTCTCTTGCATGCCTAACATGGCTCGAGTCACCCAACAGCTGGTCATTCTGAACTCCGAACGCGGAGTACTGGGGATACTTCAAAGCGTTGAGTACTTGGGCTGAAAGGAACGGACAGAACTGCAGAACGCAAAAAGCGTGTCATAAAATCCTCAAGGAGAAAAAGGCTTAGCTGCCAGCGGCAAAGCGCGTGACGCGATGTCCCGAAACGGCACTCGATACGAACACGAGAGAGGCGCAAGAGAAGACTGAGCTTTGTCAACCACAATGTGAACTCAGGGCATTCACGCATCATTTGGCAATGAACCGGTTCGCAAACGCATTTGAGAAACCGGTTCCCTATAGCCTGAGTAATGTTTCTCAATGCTGGCATTACTAATTCATGAAATGCATAATACGTTCCACAAGATACAAATACAAAAAAGGCGGTTGGAGCTACAGATAATGGGGCATATTAGAGCACACTCAAGTACATTTAAAAAGCATAAACTGCTCCGTGCCGGGGACATATGCAGTTGCAAGCTACACTCGAACCTCGTTAATACGTGCCCGCTTGATGTGTAACTTCGGTGTAAACGTAGCTGCGAAGGTTTTCCACGCAACTCGCATTCAGCCCCATATATTTTCTGCCCGCTTAAGCCATATCCGCTCACCGCCCATCAAGCGGGTAGTGCGTACGATTTTCTTTCTTTTTCTACACGCACAGGTACATAATGGGCTAACTCACCTGTGCGCAGAGGTTCGATGCCCGAGTGGCGATGTCCGGGCAACATTTGCAAGCGATATAGAACTAACAAAAAGGGCCACCATTGTGTGTTACTTGCTCATACAGCTGTAGCCGATCGTAGCACACAAAAGCATGGCTCGCGAGATAAGCGGCAGGTAACGCGAAGAAGCTGTTTCTAGGGGTGCCAGTTCGCTGCCGCTGCCGAATCAAATCCAAATTTTTTGAACTAATAACAGCACAGAACCGATTTTTTTTTGCTTACCCACAAATATAGCATTTCTTAGTGTGTGTTTGGGACCAACGTGTCGGAGGTTTCTTCGGTTCGGTAAGTAGCCGCTGAAGTGGCATCGTCCATTAATTCGTAGCTTGTTTATTGCGTACGTATAAGTCTTTCCTGGTCGACTACGTACTAATGGGGTTTGACTGTACTACGGAGCTACAAAAAGCATCGGAATAAAAATTGAGTAGCTTGTTTACAGTCGTACAGTTTAATACGGAAATAAGTAAAGGGGAAACTGTTTCTAGTGTCAACAATAACCCAGAAACAGCGCTTACGCTTCTTTGAGAATAATTGGTAGTTCGGGAACAGGATGGCGTAGAATCGAAACTCGCCTAAGGCTGCGCAAATTGTGTTTGTATCAACGAAACTCTTATTGCGCGGTTTGTTGTTTACAAATTAGATGGCAAACAAGAAAGTTAGAGAACAAAAACAGGTTTCGTGCGAAATAAAGCTGCACGTTTAAATAAAAAGCAGACGCGGAGTCGAGGTGGTTAGGGAAGGACGTTTGCCATTTGCCGCGCCAGCTATTGCAGTACGCGGACTTCTCCAAACATTATTTGTAAAAGTTTGGACGTATGTAGTTTTTAATATTACCAAAAGTTTCGTGCTCCTAACAAAATAAACCGACTAGTATTTCGAGAAGTCACTCTAGCCTTAATTAGTGACATTCGTCCAGCAGTGTTCCTATCAGCCGCCGGTACTGCTGGTCTACTACGTAGGAGCCGGCGTTAATAAGACAGGTGTAGCTGTTCTAAGCTATTCGAAAACCGTCATGAGCTTCGAAAATACATTGCTCTCGCGAATGAGGAGCGCCGCAACTCCTAATTTCCAGACAACTTCGCCGCACACAGCGCCGTGATTTGCCTTTCCGTGCTCGCTGTGCAGGAAACGAATAGAAACCCACACAATTGGAAACTCTGGTTATAAAAAAATTCTATTCAGACCCGCGTCAGTGCGCGCGCGGCATGCAGTCAAGAAGAAACGTATTTCCGAACGCTTCTTCCAACACCCCGCGCAGGAAAGCAAATGCGTTCATGTAAGTCTAAAACGAAAACAAAACTGCCTGCACGATTCAATGCATAGTACCTTCGACAAGCCATTGAGCGCCAATCCGAATACAGAACTACCTATTACGCCCATTGTTCCAGATGATCGCAACTCGAGATTCCCCTCTGGGTGTTATTATACGAACCTCTATGGTTACAGTACCTTATTTTATCAATACTGACACCTTGTATTCTTTTTGCTACGGATTGCCGCGGCAAGTCTTATTTTCATCTACTGACTACGGGCGCCAACGAATTGCCTCTAAATGTTACAATCAACAAATTTTGCGGGCAGTGAAGTTTTAATCATAAATAATGAATGTATTTTCAAATCTAATTATATGTGATAGAGTGCGTTGATACTTCTGCAAACGGAAAGTGGGTATTTCTGGTTTTACATGGTGAGGTTGGTTACAGTTGTATAGAAATGCGAGCTCCACAAACCAATTCTGTTCTCCTCGCATTGACTGTCGCAGGGGCGCTATGTACGCCTTTCTACTTTGTCCTGTTATGTACTTATGTTATGATTCGTTGTCCCGCCAGTGAGCTGATTTTATTACGCGGTGATTTACATTTGAGACTGCTCTTGCTTTTAAGCAAAACGTATTACATGCACATTGTTCCTCAGAGGAAAAACAGTTCAATGCTGGAGCGGGCCAATGGCACCGTCAAGCCACATCTGCAACTTTCTCTTGCCCCTTTATGGACTTGAAATACTTTAGCGGGGGAAAATCAGTTCTGGTCTTTTTTTGTATTTGGCAACTGTGCATGCATTAGAAGAGACTTTAATTGCACGAAACGTGCCGTCAGGGAATTAGGCATCAAATTAAAACCCCTAAATTAGACAATCACAACATCACCAAAACACCCGTGTCCTTGCAACTCTATATGCCCAATCCCCCAGTTGTGACGCCCGTGCGGGACGAAAACTCCGGGATTTGTACGCCATCTGGTTACTTTTACGATTTGCTCAATCTGGCAGCCAACTCTGCTGATCTGCAAAAAGGGTAAAAAAAGGGAGATAAACCCGAATTTTTCCCCCAGCCCAGGAAGTTTCTCCCTTTGGCTATTTACACATAGCGCCCCTGCACGGCATCTATGAAACACAGGCACTGGGGACATGGCCTCCGATATTCCCCCCAGGGCGCGTTTTGCTCCCGCCGTCCCAATCGCCGCGCGCCGCAGCCAAATTTTGTAAGCGCACAAGTTCTCCCGCGCACCGCCAGGCGGCAGTGCGCACCCATGCATTGAATGCATTGTTCAGCCCGTTGGGTCGACGTTTATGCGGAATTTTGCGGCAAGTCAACGCTGCAGTTTTTCTGGTTTTGGCACGCGTGTATTTGCGAGTTTATTGGCCGAATTTCTGCTCAGCTCCTGTCGAACCTTCTTACACAGAACTCCCGTAATGGATGTGTCCTTCATTGTAACTGTCGAGAACTCGACACCTTCGAGGCCCAGGTCTTCGCCCTTGCAGGTCGAGCCCCCCGATCTTCATTGATTCACAAACGAACCCTACCACTGCTCCCTCGCGCTCTTCCGCGGAGCGAAAGCCCAACGTATAACTGTAATATACGTTTTATGCCATGTGGCATACAATCGCATTTAGAGAAAGAGCAGCCTAACATTGTTGGCTGATGGTGGAGCAAGGTTTATACAACCGTCCTCGTAACCAACGTGCGGCAGCAAATGTGCGTGCCTGCATTTCCACAGAAATATAAATTGGCAGAGTAATATAATTGGTCGCTACAACGCGTGCATAACTATAATTAGACGAGCATAATTTAGAACAAAATTCAGAAAGGAGAAAAATAAGAAATATCTAAATGATATAAACAAATGAAAAATATAGATGTTATACAGCTCCGCCACAAAACCAAAAATAAAGGATCGGCGAAAATAAATACAAAAACGTGAATAAAAAAATCTTGCGAACAGACTATTGATAACCTTGTAACGCCCTGCATTTGCGCAGAAATGCATAATAGCGCGAATAAACAGGATTGATGGAATGGAATCTGGAAAACAAGAAATACAAAACCTAGAACGAAATTATAAACGTGAACTTACGAATTCAAAAATATGAGTTCTGTACATATGTCGCAAAAAGCGAAGAAAATAATATAAAGCTCTGGCAAAATACGATGGAGGCAAGAATAAAAAAATCATAAAAACTGACCAAAGTTTAACGCCCTGCTTTTGCGCAATGTATAATTGGCGACGTTAACATGTGTAATTATTCGTTTTGGTAGTGTGATTGGCGACAATTGGTCGTGCGGAATCTTTGAAAAACCAAAAGCATAAAATATTATTTATAACATAACATAACAAAACTTTATTACAGAATGTGGGCGCGTCGGTCAGCATGGGGAAGAAAGGAAGGGGGGGGGGGTGAGTATGATTACTTGCGTATAATCAGAATTATGAATGCTAGCTTACAAAATAAAAAAAATGCGCATTCAGACCCCTCCTCCAAAAAACGAAGACAAAAATAAAAAAAGCGCTTAAAAGAACTACGGAAACACGTACAAAAATATCGTGAAATCTACCAACTCTGCCTTTGCAAGATCTGCATAATTGGCATGATGAGATGTTTAATATATTAAAAATTGCGTAAATGAAACTAGTTAATTGAAGGGAACTTGACAACAGAAAAGACAACAAAAATAAAAATAAATTTTTAAAGTGATCCTAATAAATAAAAAAATAGTGGCATTAGCACATTTAATTCTTGAATTTATATGGAACCCCGAATATTGCTGAGCCTTCTGCGCGCACAGGTATACAATCGAAAGGCATTGCAAATTGTAAAC
Organism: Haemaphysalis longicornis; assembly: GCA_013339765.2. NCBI lineage: Eukaryota > Metazoa > Arthropoda > Arachnida > Ixodida > Ixodidae > Haemaphysalis > Haemaphysalis longicornis. The sequence goes on along the minus strand of JABSTR010000036.1, from coordinate 15,825 downwards.
ACAGAAAACTAATAAGTCGCACATCCCGCGATAATTATGCAGCTTTATATGCTACGATATATCGTGTAGTTTTTACAGACCATGATTAGCTTTTCTTAACTGCCGTGGAAATGCGCTATATTAGTTCACAAAGCGCTTACTAAAACATCGGAAATGCTTACTGGCACTGAATTGCACTGGACGGTGGTGTCTGAATGAATCACCTTTGGATTGTGTGGGACTTGCATGCTAACGATTTTCTAAGCCTGGCTAAAAAAGCCGTGTCAACAAATCTATCGTGACATGCGTGAGAGATGCTTATGCAAGTCGCCACTCTTGTAAATAATGTTGTATTAGGACGTGAGGGGTTTTTCAAGGTCAGCGAGTGTAAATACACATGAAGAAATCTAAAAAAACCAAAATAGGGAAGCGAAACCGCAGCAGAGAGTGCCAGAACCGACTTGGCTTCGCTGGTAGGATTGCTGCTTGAACTTTGTACATGGCTCCTCATATTATTAAGTTAACAGTAGTAAGGTTGTTGGTTATTTTATTGTAACTATCATTTTAAAACCAGCTATTTGACTCGATTTGACTGCAAGCTGCGAAAACGCGCCTGTCCTCGCTTGCGCCAAGCTGCAGCGGAATAGTTCATGTAGCGATGGCGGGCGCCGCAGTACGGTGGCCGACTCGAACACGGACCCTTTTCACCTTACGCTCTCTCCGGCCGATTAAGACGGCCGGAGAAAAACGCCCGTGGGGTGAACGCAGAGGCCATGCGTGGGAGCATACATTTCCTCTGTCGTCTGCAATCTGCCGTCTGCGCCGACGACGATAACGAAACAATTCTTCGTTTCACAGTGGCTTTCGCCGATCGGGCGCATACGATGAGTCTGTGCAACGTCGCTCCTGAAGCGTGGTGCTTCCTTGTCCTCTCACTGTCTTTTTCTATCACCATGTACTCCCCACGCAGCTATACGGTTCTCCAGCCATGTGTTTCGCGCACATTCTTAGGTCGCCACTGCATGCTTGCTGGGTGCGACTCCCTGCGCCCAGTTCCACGTTACCACAGCATTTGTGAGCGCTTTCTACTCAAGAACGAAGGGAAGGCAAATGAGTGTCATTACTCAAACATACGCGCCTTACGGTTTCTTTGCACATTATTTTCTTCTTTAGGCTATTTTACTGCACCTTACAAAACTTGAAACCAATGAAAGGTTAGAATTTTACGAGTTACATTTAACGATACAGCAAAACGCCGCCGAGGCTCACGCATTGCTGTGGGTTATTCGAAACAAGCAACAAGCTCATTGTTCCTTTAACCCTCCACAATCAGTATTATGAATACTTTGTAGCTGTTAAGCGTTTTGTTGTGCTTTGCGATCATGCAGACATCTGAAAAGTGTCCCTGTGTTTTGCAATGTGTATCCCTTTACGGCCCAGCCCACACAAACGTGTGGGTCAACAAATTCGTTTACAAAGCGGCACCTGTTTCGGTTTTGGGTTTCAGAGCCCTGGGTAGATACTGCGAACGCTTCAGACACTTTATTGGTTTCGGTAGTTCACTCATTTCGCCACCAGGAGGCGAGAAATTGCACATTAAAAACGGCGCCCAAGCCATCGCAATCACGCTAGCCGCCTTCACGATGAAAGCTGGTATTTCTTCTTGCTATTCTCGTATTTTCTGAATAAAAAGCGCAAGACGCGATTTTCAGGACTTGGGAAAACACGATCGGCTAAAAAACACACCCGTTCCCTTCGTGTGCGTTCCGTCATCACGCTTGAAAAATGCACCCACACGTTTGTGTGGGCTGGGCTTTCGTCGTCACGAAAATTTTGCTGGGCGGCACACCATGGCGGGTTCGTGCACTAAAGCACTAGCGATAAATAATTTGTTCTTGCTTTCCTGGTGTATCATTTATTCGTGGTTTTGTTTTGGTTCATTGGTAATGTTTTCTTGCGCCTTAACCTTCATCTCGTTGCGTAATTACTTGTGATAATAGTATTAATTATAATTATTAATTTTGTAATTAAAACTTCATTATTATTTATTTTCACAAAATCCTATTAATAATATAATTACTCCTGAAAACAATATAAAACTTATAAATAATACGTAAAATTGTAGTTTTTTTGCGCCTGGTCCTTTTTTTAAGGTATTCTTAAAACCCGCAGATCATACAAATAGAAGCCCAGCCCACACATATGTGTCGGTTTGTTTTCTGTGTGAAATACTCTGGGCTTTCCATTTTAACTTGTCGAAGCATCAATGGGAAGGGGTAAATACACAAAATTCAATTACTTGTGGCCATTTTTTCTAAAATCTTTATGTTGGGCAGGAAAGGGGTATGTATACGTGTATTATGCTTGTACTGTTGTCGATTGCGTGTACTGTGCGTTGGCAGTGCCTTCAATGAAGTGTATGTTTCTTCCCAATTTGTGCCCGCCACAGTGCGGAATCTGAAATGTTGACTATATAAACGTTAGCCGTTGAGGAAACGCTTTGATGTAAGCGGCCATTCATAGTGACTCTTAGGGTGCGTTCCGATTTACCGTTTAGACAGCTTCGTTGCTGTCTTCGCGGACAGTACGCCATGTTAAGTCCCGTTTCAATTCGAACGAAGCAGTCAACGAAGACTGCTTCGAGGCGACAGCATCGAAGTCAGCAACGATGCAGGCTACCTTCCTGTCTAAACTAATAAGTGACGCCAGCGCCACCTTTTTGCGTATTAATGTTGAAACAAAAGCACTTGTTCCTTTGTTTAGTATAAGTTACTAGTGATGAAAATGACTTTATTTAATTTTTTTAATTACGTAACGTTTGTAATAACAACGGTAATAACAGTTACGAAACTTGCGGCTTCCGCAACTCAACACGTCTGCTATGACGCTGTCGTCTGCGCTGGTGTTGCGGTTGCGACCGCGGCGCCATTCCAATTTTATTCCTTTAGACGTCTAGTTAGACTTCTTCGTAGGCTGTCTACGAAGCTGTCCGCGAATTGGAACGCAGCCTTAATAGCTGCCCTCCTCCCTATTCCCAACTTTTTCTTGTGTCATGTACTCGTCGTTTCTAAACGTTAACGATTGCTTTACTTCGAGCTCGCTAGATGGCGAGCAGTGTCAGCTTCCGGCTTAGACGGATGCGGTGTATTCATTTTGCGTTCCGCCTTCACTGCCTTTGCACTGGGATGCTTGAATGCGCATGAACCTGCGTTTTGATGCATAGGTTGTAGCAAAGTAATGCGACGAACAACAACTAGTTGTTCTCTAACGGCCGCATTGCATGCTTGTGTTCTCGTGTGTCTGGGATAGGCGAGATTACAAGCGTTTGGGAAATAAAGGCAGAATTCGTTGTGACTTCTCTTCTGTTTACAGCGGAGCGCTCGCGCTAAACGACTAGACGGAGCGCTTAGTGGGACGAATGCAAGAAGTAGCGCATATACGAGTTGCGTCCCGGCTTGCTAACCGTGGTTCTTGTTCTGTGTACGTAATGTTTTGGGCATCTTAACGCATTTTAAGCGCACACAACCAGAGTTACCTAACTACTTGTACTCGGTCGATCGTCAAACTGGTCAGCTCAATGTTTACGTGCATTTTCATAACTTTTGTTGTGCACCCCACCGTCCTAACCGCTGTAAAAGGGATATGCATTACGTTCAGGCGCGAATAGCTTGTTAGCCGAGCCTATAAGCTGTGCCTACTTTGCGTTTTTTTTTTTTTGCTGGCCTCCGCCAATTTCAGATCAGGCTGGTATGATATCATAGGTTCTGTTCCGCGAAATCAGCTGGGGCGTCGCATGGCCGTTCCCTTTTTTCTGAATTATCTAGCTTATTTCTGCGAAGTGCGCGTTAAAAGTGGTCTCAGTATGATTCTAAAAAGGCAATATTTTGAATGAACCAAACTTGTGCTTTGTTTTTGTGGCTCCTTTAAGCTTGCCAGTTGCAGTTTTTCCTTGTACAGCACAGCCTGCCCTGCCTCAAGATCTATGAAGTCGTTCAACTCTGTATCATTTATCCGCATCTGCCGAAGAGAATCGATTTAGAAATTGACGAATTTATACCGAACAGGCACACGTTGTAATAACTGAATTTGCAGATACCTCTATTCCTTTCCCTCATGGTGTTATATCCAAAGCTAATTTGTAACAGGCTGCGTCAAGTATGGTCCTCGGTCATAAGACAGCTCGTCATACAGAAAAGTCCTTCACTCGGTCAGAACACACTTTTTTGCATTAGTGATATCCGCAATCCGACACTTTTTTATTATCTGTCACCGTGCTGACGAGCGTGATTTTACCATAAGGTGATTTGTACAAGCAACCGCTACTACAGTGTTCTTCGCTAACGTAAACCTCGCTCATGGCACCAAATTAGTTATGATTGTACGTCAAAAAAACAGTTGGAATTGAATTGTTGTTCCTAAAAACTTACCAGTGCTGCAGGCCACACACACCTGCCTTAGTTAAAAGTATCCGTCACGTAAAACCACAGTACATATTTGTAGCTGCAGGCTCCATACCGACTTTGGAGTAAGATGATTCAAAATAATTTTTGTGTATGATCTTACTCTTGACTATGACATAAAGTTGCTACCAACAAAAGAATGTGTGCATTTCTAGAGAATGATTTGCCTTTTTATTGCCGGCAAAATTGTGTCATTCTCAGGCAAACTCGGTTCTCATCCATACAGGCATGACATTTTTTTTTGTTTAGCATTACGTGGCCTTAGCTGGCCGTTCGCTGACCCTCATTGCTTACCCACCCATCAAAGTCATCCGAAAGGGAAGAAACATTTTGGGTTCGTACCTCGTTTTCGTCGTGGTCCACTTTAACGCATTTAATTGTTCGGTGGGCTCATGGATTCTTTTACATACTCGTGTGCGGCTCAGTCCAGAAGTGCGGAGAAACGTTGGTGGATGGCATTCCTTTTCTCGTCGTGTTAATATTAGAACAATCTTCTTGATATCGTCTACCTCCCTTCCACCTCACCTCTGACTGCGGTAATTTTCGCCAGCACCAAGTAACCCTGAAGTTGCTTTGAAACGACAACACGCAAGACAAACGATCTTATCTCAAATGCCTGTTTCGAACCGGCCTCCTACAGAGTGCGAATGCATTCTCCCCAAGCTCACAAACAAGTAAAATAAAACGGCATTGTGCGTGCGTTTTTCTTAGCTTGTGCGTGTACGTGCTGAGTGCGGCATGGGGACTTCGCAGTTATCACTATTCAAAACGCGTGACAAACACATGGACTGCTAACAGGCGACTTACCAGCGAGCCGCACACAGCTGTCGGCGTGTCTAAACGCTGTTAGCGGCCGTTACACGTGTGACAGGGCCCATAAAAATGTATATGCAAGAACGGTCACTAATTTACGGATCGATATGTCACTCACCTTGTGCATGATTATTTTTGAGAAAAAATTAAAAGCGGTCGTTATTTGAGCAAGGCGCTTTCACCAAAAGTTATCCACTGGTATGATGAAGCCCTCGGCAAAGGAAGTGGTTTTATTCGATTTCGAGCGCCCTCTGTTGGCACAAGAGGTTCACTACCTTTCACACCGAAAAAAGCGAAAGTGACTCGATGCATCGAAGACAAACGTTTTCACCTGTTTTAAAAAACGGCCAGAAGAGCCGATTACCAAAGGCAAGCTTTCGCGCTTTTTCTACCAAAAGAAAAAAGACCAGTGGCATGGCAATGTAAAAGAACTTCCTGATTTCACTGGAACAGTTTTGAAACCGTTTCGAGTAACGTATATTGCCGAAACATGATCAAGTTTGGGCGAGGTGTGTGAATTCTTAACCATGTTTACAGACACCTGAGAACTTATGTCGTCCATCAAAAATGCGCCCTCCTGCAACAAAACTAACTTTGCAAAATTTCTGCCGGCATCCAAAATTTTTCTGGCATAGGTATTGTGTGTTCGAACAATTCCAATCGAAAAAAATGTTAATCCGAAATATTGCGCAAAAAGGCAACACAGACAAAGTAAAGACATATACACCAAGCTTAAACACTTCGATCGCCGTCCCTTTCGCGTGCAGTTTTTTGATGTAATGGAGTACCAACGTGCCCAGCATGGTACCCACTATATTTATATTCGGTGAGTTCAGCGTCGACTTTTCTGTGCCAGAGAACTAATAGCAAGTATCCGGATTTGCTAACCTCCTAGTTGGTTTATGACAAACGAAGAAAAAACTACTGTGCTAAAGACGAGTATGAAGACCAGAAGGGGACAAGATGAGTGCATGTCTCCTTTCTTCCTCTGGCCTTCGTCTTCAGGTTTGCGCAGTAATTATTTTTTTTTGTCGGGGTGGTTTTATCGCTAGGTCGCGATTTGTAATCTCGGTCGCGGCGGCCACTTTTCTAATCGAGGCGAAAAGCAAAAACTCTCGTGTGTACGAGATTTCGGCGCACGTTAAAGATATCTAGGCGGTCAAAATTAAACCTGAGCCCTCAACTACGGTGTGCCTCATCGCCTGCGTTGCACCGGAGCGTTAAATCCTACAATCAAGCAAGAAATTATCCGGCCGTGACCTCGTGCGTTTGGCCTTCTTTGTTAAGTCATTGATTCCAATTTTTCGCTTTTCGGTGTGCACTGCACATTAATTCAAAGCAGAGATTTGCAAAGTGGTGAGGCGGGTGCGGGTACCCTGGCCGGCCTTATCACCATGAGCGATACCCTCCCTGGCGCATACGGTCGGCGATCTGAGTGATCGCTACTTGTGGTCCAGCGGCAAGTCGGAATCACTTCTGCACAGAATATTACAGGACCAAAGCCTGGTTACGAGTTTACTTAATGATCTGACTGCGGAAAGCGTGAAAAGCCTTGTCCCACGGCACACAGCTTTGAAGGGTGTTTTCGCTAAAAAAGACCTAAGTATGAAAAATGGGGTGAAAACCCAGAAAAAAGGTGTACGATTGTTGGACATCCTCAGAACAGGTTGTGGACCACGCACCTAAGGGTGACAGTGTGCGTCGGCTGAGGGCACAGGATGACGTACGGACACAACCAACAGTGGACAAGTCATACCCGGATCACGTACGAATTGAGCAAGAAAACCAAGCGGATGCATCGGGAGAGCAAGTATAGAATACTTACTTGGATTTATATCTGCTCTTCTTGCTTTTATAGCCATCAGAGGGTAGTCCTGTGATAAAGTCTATGGGCTTGTCGCGAAATGCAGATATTTTAGAACTAATTTGGCAATTACACATTTTAATATTAGCAGATACAAGTCTGCACGAGGATATGCCCTAACATTGTTATCGTGAAGTAGTCGTTATCTTCAACAAGTCATGCAATGCTATAACAAACAAATGTTCCCGAGCTTTGCAACACCCCCAAAAAAGGTGTTCATTGCTTTAACCCCTTTTTCCCGCAAGGCTGTAAGGCTACAAATTGGGGATCAGGACAATAAGAAAAAGGGATGAAAAGAAAAATGGTTAAGAAAACACCGCATCGTGAAGAAAAAGGTGTAAAAGTCTTCCAACTTCGGAGGTATGGTATTCATGCCTACTAGAGTGGACTCAACATCTCTGCAAGCAGAGATATGTTTTGTACCTCGGTATGTTTGAACAATATAAAGTTGGCTAATTTATTACCAGCGGAGCTGTTTAAGTGTGAACCAGCAAAAAATACAAAGAAAAAGAAATGCGGCCCCGTAACCGGTTCGGTACTGCAGATAGGGTAATATATCACTGAGCCCGGCTTTCGAGCCTGTTCGAGTGTTAGTACAAGGTGTCCACGCGTATGCATACCTCTTACTATACCATTTTAATTGTGCTAGCCGTTTGAAATTTTAAAACGCAACAAAAATGGTGCAGCTTGCACTGGTGGTGCAAGACCGTAGAAATAGCAGAGCTGGAGGTCGCCCTAGCTTGTTTCCCCCTTGGATCCGCTGTCAGGGAGAGGGACACATACAGATAGTCTTTCTAATTTTAATAGTTCAAATTCACGGTTCACGTGCGAGACAAAAGAAAACGAGCGATACTTGCCCACGAGTATTGTTTATCCTTTTGGACATTTCTTATGAGGAGAAGAGGAGCGTATGAGGGGATATCTTGTACTTCGTAGTGCAATTATACATGCATACAAGGCCTTAATAAATCAACAGCGGAACGCGTTTCCCACACCCTTTCAAAACACTACGGAAAACCAAGGGTGTTAAAGCTAATCACCACCATTTTTTTCTCACAAAAAGGGTGCAAAGCTACGAATAAGGCTGTTGAGATTCATAAAAAAAGGGTGTAATGGCATCCCAATGCCCTTTGTCTACTTGCGTTACATCTTCTTGGACAAAAAAAGACATCAAAACGTTTAGTGTGACCAGGAGAGAAGAAGCTCGCAGGGAGCTTCTGAGAAAATTACTCCCACCTCCCGTCCCGGGAACCCTCGTGTAGATGCGACGCATAGGGGGTTCTGTTGTTGCTTCCGTTAGGTTGATTGTCCCATCGCGCGAAACGTGCCGTGAACCCCCTGCCGCGGCTATGACGCAACGGGGCGCGGCTATGACGCAACCCCAACCAACACAATCCTCTTTAATCCAATCCACTCCAAATCCAATCCAATCCAATTCAATCCAAGCCAAGCCCCTCCAATGGAATCCAATCCAATGACCCTCGCGAGAGAGTGTTCGCTATCGGAGAGGATAGGGGGTGAACAGCGGAGAGCGCAACTCGCGCGGCGATGACAATGGGGGAGGGGTGTGGATGGACGGATGGAGGGACAAGGCGAGTGAATGAGATGCAGTCGCATCTAAAAAGTAGCGTACTTTGTCTGTGATGACTTGCCAAAGAGCACCGCAGTTCAGCATTTCGTTCTGGACGAGAACTCCGCCACCTCCGTTGCACAGCCGTTTGGCATCGCGCTAGTAATTACGAACTGTGTTGCATAATGAACCGCCTGTGTGGATGTGGAAGCCGGAAAAGGAGCGAGGAGATCTATTTGCACGCTACAGAAAACAGGAGACGCCATGCGAAGCGTCGGATGAAGACCACCAACGCTATGGGCTGCCGTTTCCATCGTTGACAGGGTCTTAGGGAGTGACAAAATGCAGTACACAGCGATACAATCCTGGCCAAAAAAAAGGCGCTGTACGCAACGAGAGGTACGCCTGCATATTATGTATTCCCCGGGATATTATACAAAATGTGATGTTTCCGTATCCGGGACATGTTTTTCCGTAAATAGAAGAACCTGTCACTGTTAACATTCTGACCGGAACTTTGGCGCTACCGCCTTTCTTTCTATGCTCACGATTTTTTTCTCCTTTTTGGAACATAGGCAGGGGTATTATCACATTGTAAAGAATCATACACTAGGAGATCTAACGAAGCAAAAAACTGCCGTTTTTTATTGGGGAATGTTTTTGCCTTAAACGGTATTTTACTAAAATCAGCAAACACAAAATGTCTATTCTGGATGCGAAGCGGTTGAAGAGCACCGACGAATACCGAACAGGAAGAAAGGCAGGACACGCAACAAGCCGCAATATTATAACCTTTAAGAAAGCAGCTCTGATTAACGACCTCCTGCAAAGCCCCTTTTAATTGGCCTTCCGCTATTTCTGGACGCTATTCGGTTCAACCGCGGAAACCAAAAAAATAAAATCGTTCTGGCAGAAAAATACAGAAAAGAAAAAAAACCAAGTACCATCTTGAGATTTTTCTTCTTTTTTACTGACCAATATCAAGCTTTTTTTGTCGCTCTCACTGCATGTTTTTTTTATATTTTTCATGGTCTCCGACGCAGTGGCGGCAGTTTTAGGGAGAAAGAAGGCTCAGATGTTTAATAATGGCCTACCCTATAGCAACATGTTTTTTTCTGGGCAAACTCCAAGACCCCTATCTGTTTGCTTTCATTGCACTCGTCGCTTACGCACTAACCTTTCGGTGCCACTTGTGTTTGCCTCCTACACGCCATAAAAAATCTCAAGCATGTTTCTGCGTTGTACGCGCAGGCGAGAAGGGCGGATGCTCCTGCAACGAGAACTTTTCACGGCGCATGTCCTGGAATCTTTAATTTGCCCTCATGCGGGGGCGGGAAAGAGGCGCCACGCAATCATTTTTGGTATGTTCCAAGCAGCCCATTGCGCAACGCAGACTCGCGAAAACGTCCCCCGGTATTGAAAGTAACGGCAACGATGTCTTTTCAAGCGCTTTCTCGGCATTCTTACCAATAAGATAGCAGGGCTGTTACTTTGCGAAAGTCGGCTCTCCAGCGTCGTCTGTGTAAGCTGCGTAAATCCCAGGCAAACCTGCAAAAGGAGGCACGGCTGCGGACAAGATGATTGAATTGAGTGCAGGACATGCGTTTAGGAGGAAAGATTGAAGAGGAGCACGGAGGGGTGGGAGAGGAAAAGGTGCGAAGTAAATTCAGTTTCTTCGGAAGAATTATCAGGGCAATCCGAAACTGCGCTAGCATTGCACGCCCCACCGGACCAATTGGCAGTTCTGTTTACTATAGTAACTTAATAGGCTTTGTAGCAGGGGACGAACACCGCGTATTTACGCGCAGTTTGGCTGATATCACGAAACTGTTAATTTTGGTTGTGCCTTGGGAATGGTGAATTTCAAAGCAGTGCTTATATGGTTTCAGGCATTTTTATGGGCGTGAACGATAACTGCCGAAACTTCAGTTGTCTTTGAACAGCGACGCCTGGGACGCCCGTGTGTACGAGATTTCGACGCACGTTCAAGATCCCCAGGTGGTCAAAATTAATCCGGAGCCTTCCACTACTGTGCGCCTCATCGCCTCTGTTGCGTCGGTGCGGTAAACCTTACAATCAATCAATCAATCAATCAATCAATCAATCAATCAATCAATCAATCAATCAATCAATCAATCAATCAATCAATCAATCAATCAATCAATCAATCAATCAATCAATCAATCAGCGAGGCTTCGGAAAATTAACGTCCCGATGTGTGTGCTAGCAGCTCGAGGTTACCATTAAAGTACGCATGCTGTTCAAAACATGATTAGCGCGTCGAGAAATTTTTAACGTCTGATCATTCTCTGCGGTAGCACAGCCTTTGCTTTATCGGTGTTCTAAGCGCTTGCGTGTCTAGTTGTCCCCGGATCCCCAAAATTTCTGTTGGGTTCCTCATTTAGTATTTCGCTTCTCTCATGCTGCAGTCATTACGAGGCCGCGTGTAGTCAGGACCGAGCTATGCCGGTCTTCTGATTTAAACGAGTTGAATGGCGCAATAATTTTTCACATACTTCACAGCGGGGCTATCAGCATTGGCGAAAGAAAGAAAGGTATTATAACCTCAGCCCATTCTGTTCTAGTAAATGGCTTCTCCTTTGCCATTCTGATTTACCCTCCAAAAATGTAAATTTACGTAATGTGGTTAATAACATAAAGTATTGCAAGGCAGAGCACTTGGCTTGAAATTTCCGATAGTGATTAGTTTAAAAGGGCCAGAATTTGCAAAGACTCGGCCCTGAAATATTTTAATGGGACACCTAGGCACGAAGAAAAAGAGATATCGAAAGAGACCATTTATTCCCCCAAAAATAACTTGAGTGAAAAAGCAAACCGCCGTTAAAAATCTCGCATCGCCTACTCTGCTCCAACGATGGCTTAGCAGGCTCCACTATGGAGAATATACGGAAACAAACCTGTACACTGTTTAGAACTCCCCCAATGTAAAAACATTCTCTTCCCTCTTTCATGACAGGGATTACCGGTCGTCGGTGGAATGGAGCGGTGCCTAATAATGGGTATTAACATGAAATAATAAATGCCCAAAATACCCTTTTTTCGCTCGATCAGTGCAATAAGTTGTCGGATAGAACAAAAAATATTCTGATAACTCCAGCTGGAAAAAATGAGGAGGGTTTTTTTCGAAATGTGTCTGCTCCACCTAACAAAATTTCAGAAACGAGCGAATGTTTTTACCAGACCTAACTTTAACGCCGCTAAAGCTTTTACATAATATGTTTTACATGTCAGGTATGGAAGGGTTAGGGCCAGAAGTGTTTAAATTTATGCTGCGGATTTGACCGGTATTAGGTTGATTAATTTGCATTTGGCTTGCATTGAACTGAAACCTTAGATTTCATGGGGCGCTCTAATGCAAAAATTGTTCAAATTGTGTTTGAAAAAGGCTACAATGGGGTTTTGGTGTGAAAGGCATGCCCATATGTATAGAGGCCTCAAAACGGTATAACTATGCATAGAAAGCAGGTCAGTTGTCTTGGCTGCCTAAGTAGCTCTCTCCGAATTCATCAGTAGAATTTTTTTCTTCAGCACGCCTGATTACACTGGCGAAGTTAGCACGCGCTTCATTGTCTTGCCATGAAGTTCCAAAGCGATTCAGCAGAAGGCTGATCAAATTGGGTTATTTCTGTTGCATCAATAAGGTGGCTCGTACCCTCAGTGTGTGTGTGTGGGGGGGGGGGGAGATTTTGCAAGGCTTGTCAGCGGCGAATATTTAGTGATGTAACGAAATGGTAGATATAGGAGTAAAACATAAAAAAGACACATTCAATTCGTAAGGGGCGGAGGAGACGGGACGAAATAATTGGTTCACTTCTCTCGATTGCATGTCGTTCACTTCTTCTGTTCACTTCGTCATCGACGTCTGGGGCACATCTCCCGTCGATCTCCTAATTGCCGTCGGAATCGATGATAAAGGAGATCATCAAGCACAAAAAAAACTTGCGAAAGCATATGCAGAACAGTCCGAACATTGTCGCTAAAGGCACATTTACTCTGACCGAAAGGTTTTGGCTCATTTTGATTCATGCCACAGCATGATATGACTCATTTTTGATTACACGTTCGCCGGGTGCTATCTCACCTATTTCGTCAGAATGGTCTTTCTAGGCGACGTTTGCCTGGTTTCTCCCGTTGCTACAGTTTTATCTGACTTAGGATTGATTTGTATCTTTGGCTCACTGCGATAAAAAACGCCTCAAAATATTCTGATAGCTTATGTGCTAAGCGAAACTCCCTCAACTCATTTCATCGATAAAATGACTCCAGGGTTAAGATAGTCAACGTTGATGGCTCGGGAAAATTGGTAATACACATCCTTGATGATCACTGCGCTAACCACTACGACTAGGCACAATGATTCCTGTGCGTCTCGTCCTAATACAGTAGCCGACCGATCGTTGGGACATTGAGGGAACGTTACAATATTCGAATAAAATCGCCGTCCGAAAAATTGGGACAACTGTGGGACAACTGCCGCTTCCTAGGGAAAGACCGATCTATCCAGCAAGTCCGAATTTTCGAAGTCCGAAAAAACAATCGGCTACTATAATACCCTTTGTCTTTTGCGTTGTAAACTTTAACAATGAGGGTAATATCACTAAACGCCAATACACTGTCATCTTGACTGCCTTACACTCAATACTCCGCCAATTTCACGCAATCTCTGACTGACTTCCCCATCTCCAGAATACTCGACTGTGGAAGGTCCAAACCGATAATATGGAGACGGAAAGCGGAAACGCCCGTGGGTAAAGATTTCAGTGAATGCTGAACATTCCCAGGTGTTCGAAATTAATCCGCAGCCATCCACTACTTCGCGTCTTGTAACCCGGGTGCAGCATCGGTACGTTAAATCGCCGGAATTTCACATTTTGAGAGTGTTCTGTGATCAGTTCAAGGGAAATGCGGCATATAACATTGCCCCCCTCCCCCAATAACTGGATAGGCAGAAGTGTCTGTCATGCGGCCAGTGAAGCTTCCGCAGGAAAACCCGCTGTAAGAAATTTGCTCTTTCAGCGCACGACCCTCAACTACCGTACACAGCCCCTGCAGAAAGAAAGGTATGGCTGCCTCCAAGAGATTCAGGTGAAATCAAAAACAAAAACTCCGGAGGCGGCAAGCCTGAACAGCGTTGGGTTGCTTTCTCGTTTTAAGGCCCTCTCTTTATATGTGCAATACTCAGGAGAGCGTGCCAAATGGGTACGAGGCAGCTAAAGCAAGAAGCTGGCTTGTGCGCCGGGCTGTTCATCTCGGTGCGTGCAGCGAACGTCCCATACGTGACGTCCACGGCGCTCGCGTGACTATGTGGCATCGAGCTAGATCGAAATGTCGAAGGGATCACCGTTTACAATATCCCCCCTTTTCTTTAGGACGGCTGTAACGGCCCCCCTTCAAATTCCCCACTTTTCTAAAGCGCGAATAAACGCCCTCGGTCGACTTTGAAAACCGAGTGGCGAAAGTCGGCTTATTTTCGCTATTTAGTGGCTTTCCTTTTTCGCATTTTATGTCGCCCGTATCGCCAAGCCTATTGAAAACATTGAAAGTGCGATGAACTCCTTTCGCTCATTACACCGGTCCTAAACATGTAAAAACAGAGGCTCAGTTAGGCTACTTCGCGTTGTACTTTATTTCCGAGAGCATGCGTGATCATAGCATCACCGCAATGCTTATAAAAGTTTAAATTTTGCAGCGGTTGGAGGCCACCTTACGAATAATGTCTAAATCCCGAAAGAGCCAAGCGTGCATCACGTTCACACCGAATAAGGAATGAATATAAGGGCACAAAGAATGATCGTGTAGTTTTAGAATTGTTCAATACACGCCCATGCTGGGGTTAATAAACTGCAAAAGAACGCACTCTTTTTGGTTACACTAGGGCATAATGTTTGCCAAACTACCTTGTATAAATGGCGACTTGTTAAGGTTCTAAAATATCCCAGGTTTCAGGAATAAAATGCACAACCGTAGCTGTTCATTGCTCCGGAGAAACCCAGAGCCTCCACCGAGGCTTTAAGGCGATTTTCAATGCCGGTCCTCGTCCAATGAGTCTATGCGCTAAACAAGAATCTTGTAGGCCAGAAACACATGCTATAAGAGTATATCCCTTGACGCTACCGAAATATGGACGACGTATCACGCTTCTGCAATACCGATTTACCATTCACAACACAAACCACAAACTACAATTCCTTTCTTACTTCTTCATTGCCGCCAGTCTCACAGTTTCAGCGTACGCCCCACACTTTATATCAACACGAGGATCCTTCCGAGATTTTTTCTTAGATAGGACCAATTGATAGAGCTTGTACGACAAATATAGATTCAAGATGACAGATCCAGGAGATAGCTGCAATTTTTAACGCCTTGAGATTCTGGAAAAGGCAATCCGAGGGCACTTTCGTACGTGCGACCATAGATTGAGTTCTGTTTTTCACACATGGGGCGTTGAAAACACTGCGAAAGCAGGCCAACCAAAATTTCCAGCGCCGTAAAAAACGGAGCCACAAGAACGCATGTTTTGCAGCGCACTTTCACTGCCGAATTGAAAACTCAGCGCTGGCGTTCCGTTCATCCCATTTCTCCTTGTTATTTTGCCCTGTCGGTTATTCTCGTGCATGATAAGCCCAACAAACCCTCTCCAAAATTCAAAACTGATCAAAGATTTTTTCTTTTCCTTTTTTTCGCGCCCACTTTCTAACGCATAGTTCCCCGTCTGCCGTTGCCATTTAAATTATTTTTAACATTCTGTATTGTTATTATTATTATTATTTTAGATAGCTTTTCACTTTCACACTTTTTCCTCGGCCCCGTATATTTCTTTTATTTCATCTGCGTTTTCAGAAAAGGTCTTCTTCATCAATGTTGCTTGTCAGACATCCAAGTGCTTGTAAAAGGGCTTGAGTTCGAGCTAGTTGCTATTTCATAACTCACAGCATAAGTGCACGAAAAAAAACACGCACAACGAAAAAAAGAAAAGCGCTTGTCGTTGCCTTTCCTGACACAGTTTTTTTTTTTTTCGTGCGATGAAGCCTAAGTTTGTCCTGACACAGTTTTTTTTTTTTGCGATGAAGCCTAAGTTTGTGCAGGAGCTTTATGTTTTTTATACCCACACCTTACAA
>JABSTR010000035.1:0-23831 GCA_013339765.2 Haemaphysalis longicornis | reverse complement strand
TCTTCTCTTAACTTCACACACTTAGAACGTCTCCCCTATCAACTACCTGCGTGGCTTGAGTGATCATTTAGTTGCGCATGCCTCATTCCTATGCAGTTTACACAAAAGTAAAAAAAAGGAAAACACTTACACTGTACTTTAAAGATAATACGACAGTATGAACGGGGACTTACCAACGTTCTTTGAAAACTTTACAGCCAGCTTAGCGCAGCCCTCACTTGAAACCAATTGGCTTCTCTTTAAATCAGAGATACAACGCCTAACTTGGCTTTATATTCCTACTAAAACGATGTCTTAACACCCCAGTTATCCGTGGTTTATTATATCCTTTATTTGCTTAAACAACAAAAAAGCGATTGTTCCGGGCAGCAAAGAATTCTAACACAAGTCAAGCCCGGCAGAAATATTGCACCACTGAAAACTATTACATAATCTCAACCACCCACGGTAAACACAGTTTCTTCCCTGTCACCTTACCCTCTATACTATGCACTGAACCGAAGCACTTCTGGAAAACGATTAATTATAGTGCATCTAACTCTGTTTTCCTGCGCGATATCTGTCGACTCCCTACCCCGGAACATGAAGTAACAGATATATTAAACGCCGGCTTTAGCACCATTTTTACGCGTGAACCTTTCAATGACCTTCCCACAGCCCCTTGTTACGATAACCCCCACGCCCAGTATTATGTTTGAACCACAAAGCACAGTCAAAGTTATCTGCTTCCTGAAACATGACCACATCTTTCCGCGAGGGGAAACCATGGAGAGATGTGACGCATCTGGGTGGTGCTTGTTACGGTTGCGCCGACCATCACGGTAGCAGACCTGTTAGTCTCCATTCAAATCATCGCTGGTCATCGGATGTCATCGGAGCGGCGGCGGTGGAGCGACTGAGCGGAGCGGCGCAGTTATCGCGTTTATATGTACCGAGCGTTAACGGCGAGGGGAATGAGAGAGAGTAGCGCATGCGCATGTGTTAACCGAGTGCTAACACGCGCTGACGCACAGCTGGCATGGCGAGGGGAGCGAGCGCTAACGCAAGATGGCGCTGCAGTGAGAGCGGCGTTACCACGCAGCTGGCGTGGCGAGGAGAATGGGGGAGAGGCGTGCGGACTACGGATGGATGGAGGGACAAGGCGAGTCAAAGAGATGCGTCGCATCTAAAAAATCATCTTCCGTGGGTATTGATGGTATAAATGCTAAAGTACTAAAACACCAAACACGTGAGCAGCTTGTTTCTCTCACTTATTTTTCAACAGTCTCTCAACACAGGATCGATTCCCTATGACTGGCGCATCGGTAAGATCACCCCAGTGTTTAGAAAGGAAAATTGTTTGACCCCTAGTAATTACCTTCCCATTTCAATTACTAGTGTTTGTTCTAAATTTATGGAGCACGTATTGTATTCGCACATTGCCATATTTTGAATTCTGGTAATTTCTTCAATCCTAATCCGCATGGTTTCCGTAAAGATCATTCCTGCGACACTCAGCTTGCCATGTTCTTTCATGACGTACATTCATGCCTAGACCGCAATATTCACCGTGATGCAATCTTTATTGATTTTGAAAAAGCGTTTGAGATAAAGTCCCTCATAATCGCCTACTGTAAAAATTGTCTCACCTTAATTTCGATCCAATAGTTTTGAATTGGATAAGTGCTTTTCTAAGTGACCACCAGCAATTTGTCCCCGCCAATTCGCATACATCATCACTCACGCACGTGCTCTCCGGTGTTCCCCAAGGTACCGCCTAGGGCCACTCCTATTTCTCATACATATATATGACCTCCCCATAAATTGTACGTCGAACGTCCGTCTCTACGCTGAGGCCTGTGTTATTTATCACCCTATAAGTGGTAGCTGCAGTGTTGTAGGCGTTACCGTAAAAAGTACTTAAATACGTTACTCGTTACTTGCAAATAAAAGTAACGCGTTACCAACCTACGTTACTTCAAAATAAAAGAAACGTGTTACCGTTACGTTACTGATAAAAAGTAACGCACGTTACTGTTGCGTTACTTTTCATTCACGAACTAAAACATTTGCTGTTTCCAGTTTCGACGTTTGATATGTGAGCAAGCGCCATGGCTAAATTATGTCCATGCGGAAGCTTAATTACCCTCTCTTTTTTGGGGTTTCACCCTAATAGTTACTAGAAAAAACGCGTAAGTATATTTGAAGCTGATTTATAACATGTTGGCCCGGAACTTAGCAGAAGAACCGGCCTCCATCATTAGCACAGGAAATAAGACCAGCCGAGATTGAAACTTTGAATATATTATATTCACAACATTAAAAAGTACAGATAGTTGCTGTGAATACGTTTCTCCGTTACCCGAAGCACACTCCGCTGTTGTACGTCAGCAACAGCTGAATTTCGAAGTAGGCACCTGACATTCTACTTCGCTTCTTGGTAAACACGCCCGCGCCAACGCTAAATAGGCGTTGAACGGATGCGCTCGATGGTACTGCCGTGTTAGCTTAGCGAAACAGCTTGTGCACCAAAGGGAAGCTGTTTTAGCTCCGTCAGGACAAAGTTGCGCGGCCCTAGAAAGTACCGTGAAAGCTCATCATTCCCGGACACGGAGGTGCATTATTTTCTAAAGGGGTTTCCACAAAATCTTCTTCTGCTGCGTTCGCTGCGTTCAGAAACACTGAGTTGTACGACGTAAAGTAACGTAACGTAATTTTGTTACACATTACTCAAAATAAGTAACGTACATAGGTTACTCGTTACTTCTTTGGAAAAGTAACGAGTACGTTACTCCGTTAGCAAAAAAATAGCGCGTTACCGGCAACTCCGTTAGTTGTAACGCGTTACCGCCAACACTGGGTAGCAGTGACATACCCGCACTACAAGAAGACTTATTTGGCGTACAGGATTGGTGGAATAACTGGCTGATGTCTTTAAATGTCCAAAAAACTGAACACGTTTCTTTCCATCGCCGCCGCAATTATGAGCAGCCTAAGTTTACTATTACCAACATTAGTATTGGCTCTGCTGACTCGGTGAAACACTTAGGGGCCCATATATCCCATGACAAACTGGTCCTGTCACATTAACCACATAACAAACTCGGCTTATCGAGCTCTTGGCTACCTACGCCGTAATCTTGGCCTCACACCTCCCTCAATAAAGGTACTTACGTACATACCTTTTGTGTGGCCTAAATTAGAATATGCAAACACTACAGTCAATCCTTACCAAAAATATTTGATCAACACCCTCGAATCTGTCCCAAATAGCGCCGCTCGATTTGTTTTGGCTGATTACTTTTACCATTCAAGCCTGTCAGCGTGAAGAGCAGATGTTAACCTTCCTACACTTCAACCTTGCCGCAGAATAGCTCGATTGTGTCTTTTCCACAAACTCTTCCACTCGCAAGAACTTAGAAATCAGTACATCCGGTAGCCTACTGTATTTTCCGTGCTAGTCACACCAACGCAGTCCATCCGGAACGTGCCCATACTAATACATTCCAACAGTCATTTCTCATACGCACTTCCCGAGACTGGAATGACCTACGTGCTGCAGTTGCTACCATCATTGACCAATACCGTTTCAAGCACGCCATTGAAGTGCCCCCTTAATTATTGTACTCATTCTTTTGTTTTCACCATGTTTCTGTAACCGTGTTTTCTAGTACTGTATCCTACCCACCCCTCATATAGAAGTGCCGCCCTAATTACAGTACCTCGTCTGTTGCTGTTACCATGTTATTACCTTTCTTTCAAGTGCCGCCTCACGCCCACCCCTCATGTAATGTCCTAATGGGATCTTTGAGGAATCAATAAATAAAAAAAAGATTTTAACAATAATTTTAAAATTTCGACGATATATCTTCAAAGTATTCTAACGACGTGTGTCATATCGCACAAATCAGCCTATTTTGTCCTGTGGTTTCTTTACATACCGCAGACAGCGTAAGTTCTGTTTTGTCAGCCCTGGAAGCATGCAAAGTGCAAGATGCAGTAAAAAATAGACTACAGTACAAACTATAATAAGTTGCATTTCCAGTTGATTCAAATAAAGTTCAAATTCTTGTTTTGCCTGTTGTTATGTGAACTTTTCTACAAACTGCTGAAAGGGCATCGCAAAAAAAAAGCATCACCAGGAGGGATCGAACGAGCGGCTGGCGGCATAATACTCAAGGAACCCAATATACCTAAAGTACCAAAGAAAAGCAAAACAAATAAAAAATACCCAAGGAAACCAATATAATACCCAAGGAACAAAGTGAAAATATGCATTGAAGTGTTCAGCGTCAAGTACTGTGCAAAACACCACAGATGCATTGCAACTGGTCTCTGAAGTTAATCCATGAAAGAGAGGGGGACCACGACGTGTGCTTTGTGCTTCGCGCTTTGATAATAGTAGGGACTACTGCTCAGTTTCATTTTGAATAGAGCCTCGCAACCACAGTTTTTCCTAGAGAAGAACAAGCGAATCAGCGTTATAGTTAAGACAGGTGGCTGGGTGATCGGACGACTTATTTTCTTTGCACAAATTAGCGCGAAATAAGTATGTTCTTACTGTTTGCTACATATGAGAAGGATTCCAGATATCGTATGTGAAAGCGGTCGTCGGTGTGAGTGTCAGGAAAAGGAAACAGACCATATTTTTTTGCCTAGGTGACACAAAATTCAGTGCTACTGAGCCATGAATTATTCGAGTTAGTGTTGCATCGGGGCTGGTAAATGCAACCGAGTTTCCCAGCAGTTGCAGCAGTGCCATAGCGTTGGTTCTCAAGGCAATTGTATGCCCGAGTGTAACAAAACAACTTCCGGACGCTTAGCTGTAGCGAGCATTTTGAATTTAGCAGATGTTGTCTTCAGCACCTAATGCGTGTTTTCTCGTCTGGTAATCTATACATATGCATTTCATATACATATTCACATATATATTATGGAAAGGGTAGTAGCGGGAAGCCGCCCCCACCGGCGCGCGGCACGTAGGGGCGATCGCTCCTCGCCCGGAGGCACGGTCGTCACCCCCACGTCAAACACCACGCGAGTCCAGACGGCCCAATGGGGTGCGGGGAAGAACACAGTGACGTCACGAGCCGTAACTCCGGGCGGGAGGAAGGACACCGCACGCGCCGGGGTCAGTCCAGTTCGGGACAGCGGGAGGAACGGCCGACAGATAAATTCTCTTCCCTTTGTGTGAACATACGCGGGCGAGCCCGTTCCGAGCCGAACGGCTCCGGCCGCCGCCACGCCGGACCAAGATGAAGAAGGGGGACGGGGATGTGGAGTATAAACCCCACCATTGCTTATGTTGGACAGTTGCCTTTGTGTTGCCTGCCTCTCACGCCGACCCGTATACACGACAGCCGCGGGCGGAGGGTCGTCCGAGACAGACCCACGCCGCAACATATACATATTTATATGCATAATCATATATATACCCGTATACCGCATTGTTTGATTTAGCCTTTCTCCCAGACATGACCCTGGGGGACCTGCAGAGTATTGTGGATGTGATTTCAACTACGAAACCAGTGGGATACGTTAAGACGCTATCGTGAGATATAAAAGTTCACATATAGAGATTAGGCTTGGCGATTTTGCCGCCACCTAATGGCATCCTAACTACCGGTAGTATTCCAGAAAAAATGAAAATCTCTGTAGTACGCCCTATACATAAGAACGGTGCAAATACGATCCTGCGAACTACAGGCCAGTAGCCATCTTTTCTCTTAAGTCCCATCTTCTTGAACGGTATATTTCGACAGTTATGAAACATTTTTGCAGGAAACATTCCGTTTTATCTGAAACGCAATATGGTTTTCGACAGGGCACGACCACAAAATTGTTTCTTGAATATTATTTGATTATATCCCTGAAGCGTTAGATAGCGATAAAATAGTGTTGGCTCTGTTTTTCGCAATGTCTAAGGCTTTTGGTACTGTTGGTCATGAAATAATGTTACTTAAATTAAAATACATCGAACGCAGAAGAAAATAGAGTCAATTTTACAAGAACTACCTTATAGGAAGGTACCAAACTGTTCGATTAGGAAATGCCATGAGCGGAAAATTAGTAATTAAAAACCAGTGTTTGTAAGAAACGGCGTTCCTCGAACTAGTTTTTTTTTTCTGAAGGAACAGAGTTACGCCCCTGTTCTATTAAGGGTAGGTGGAACTGTAACGGTAACTCGTTAGGTTTATGAAAGAACGGCAGGAACGGCGTTGCTTCTTCAAACGTTACATCGCAAGGGTTTGGCTGTTCTGATGCCGAGTCTCGAGTACAGAAGTCCACAAGTCGCTACTGTGTTGTTCTTGCTATAGGCTGGCCAATGTCCGCACTTTTCTGCGTAACATGCTTCCTCAAAGATCAAAACCACGCCGCGGGCAGCGGCTTGTGCTTGCTTTCATGCCGGTTAAACTTACGCGCGCCGTTCGACGGGTGAATATTGCAGCCGCGAGAATTCCTTTCATCGTTTGTGTGGGGAGGCCAGGATGCGGGTCTGACCGATTGAATTGCTCAGTGTTTGCGTTTCTGCCCGGGGGGAGTTGCGCTCGCTGTGAGGTCATTCGAAGTGTCACCGGCTATTAATAGAGCTGGGCGCGGCGCAGTGTCTCCGGATATTGCACTGCTAGAACTTGCAGAACTTGCAGTTCATTACGGCGCGGTACGTTGCCGATCTAGCGGAAAACATTCGACGGGAGTGACAGCTCCTTTTGTACTGCACGCGACGGGCTTAAAAACGAAAGAAATTTCGTCGTTGTTCTGCCTAATTTCATCGCGCGCCTTAAGGACAATACCTGAGAGCAGGCGGGTTAAGCTGGCTCTCAAAACTGTCTAAACACGCATGGAGGAAGGAAAATGTTAGGAGAGAGCATCACGTCAGGCGGCGCAGCATTAGCAAGCCAACCTCATCAGATGTTTGGAGGTTGGCTTGCAAATCCATGCAATGTTTGGTTCTATTACAAGATTTGACTGAGGTCACTGAGCATTTCTTGCGTACTTTGTGTGGTGGTGGCTTTGTAATTTGATTTAATTTTCATAGGGGGAAAGCGTCTGACCCACTTTGACTGGGGTCACTGAGCGTTTCTTCGGCACCTTGCGTGGTGATTAGTTTTGGAAATTGGTTCAGTTTGCATAGGGGGAAGGCTTCACAGCCAGTAGTAGTAGTAGCAGTAGTAGAAACTTTTGCTGTGTCAGTGATAGGGTCAAAAAGAAAAGGGGCGAAAGAGAAGGCGCTGTCTTCCACTCGTCTTCGTCCCCCCTTCCTTATGCCTGTTCCACATGGTGCGTTTTTCGCATGCGAATTCGGTGGACCGGACATTCGCTCTTTCAAAGTTCGCAATGACTGGAAATGTCGTCTACATAAGGCCTGCAAACGTCGCAATTTTCGCACTTCAGAAACACATTGTTTGCAGACCGGATTAGCTCTCCCACGAGCAAAGCTTGTTGTGATGTTAAAAATACGTTTTATTGTACTTTCTGGCGCAGTTGTTTCATGTTGTTTTGCAGTAGATATCAGTTTATTAGCAGTTTCATTTAACAATTGTCGATTATTTTTCGATATACGCACACATAGCAGAGAAGGCAAACACAGCAAGCAAACCTACCTGGGTTCCGTTGTGGTGCATGCCTAGCTAATTTCGGTGTACCTCGGACTGGACTTATTTTTTTCTTATGTACTTCTTCCGAACTGCTGTGATGTCCGCGACATGAGCGGACACCGATTAAGCATTCGTTGGAAACTGCGCGCGACATGTGAACACGCGTACGTTTGTGTTGGTGCCCCCGCGCTTACGCCGCACGTATGCAAGCAACGCCATCTGGTTGCTAAGCGTGCAAATGGTGATGCCGTGACGTGCCCGTGACGTTCACCTAGTTGTGTTCCTATTGGCCGTAAGGTCCGGCCCCTCTGCCGCTTCCACGCCGCACGAGCGGCGTTCGCCGGGGATGCTCGATCGTTCCAAACATTTGGCACTTTGCCGCAGCAACGAAAAAAGGTCGTTTTGCCGCACGAGTGGCGCCGCATCTGCGAATTCGCTGGGAAAATCGCACCATGTCGAACGGGCTTTAGTCGTCAATCAGAAGCCTCTGGGTTCTGGCGGCGGCCTCGGCCATCCGCACTACTAGAAGGGCCACTTCCGGGTCGGGGCTGATCAAAGCGGTCTTCCATTGCTTCATGTTCGCTACAGTAAACGAGTTGCAGCTAGCACTTGCTGCACTCTGTTGATATTCTGCCTTTCGGGCAGTGGCATAACTAGGATAGGACGGCGCCCAAGGAAAACACAATTTCGCGCCCCTCGTGTAATAGTGATTATTACTACATTATTCTTATTATAATATTATTTTATTTATATTATTATTATTATCGTAGTCATCTGTACAAAAAAAGGTCATCTGGCTGTTTTGGGAAATCGAATGAGTGTTTTTGATTGATTCTTCACTACAGTGGACTTGAACGTCTTAGCACATGCATGCATCGTACCATACACCAGAAGTCAACAAGGTTCTAAAGAAAACTGAAAGAGGAAATGGACCTGCCGGTCTTCGGTTCTCGTCTGGCTTGACACGAAATAAGCAAAGCTCATAAATTACGTACAATCACACCAAAAAGAACGACCAAGTAGGCATGTACACAGTTATAGTTTTTCGCTGCATAAGCATGAAATGTATTGCTCAAAAGTATTGATTGCAAACTTCATATCTACATACTATGCCCACATTTTTTTTAAATGCCAATGATGCGTTAAGAAATTCGTACCGGCAATCCCTTTTGTCTCCTTGAATCATATACTGCCTCTTGCGATGCCAGTGCTGATGCTCATCGTCCACAAGTTAAAAAAAAAACTCGTTCTTTATGTTTCAAGCGCTGTATTTACACCAATTTGTTATTATTAACACAAATATAAAAATACCATACACTAGCGCACTCCAAAAAAACTATAGCAGCACTTTTCGTGCTTTCGATGAAGCAAACTGTTCAATAATGTCATGGAAGTTTTTTTTTTATTTCTACTCTGTTTACGCTCCCCTAAGAGAGTTCAAAAAGTCTGTTCTCGCCTATTGGGGCCTGCAAATAGGAAAGTATCAATGTCAGCTTGCTGAAGCACCTCTTTCGACCAGCGATACAAAATGCTATGATATATCTGAATGAAGACGCGATGGTTGAAAAATACGCTTCATAGTGTACGATAACTTTCTGAAGTTTTTCATATCTTGCCCCTTTCTATGTCAACCCGCCGAAAAACAGCAGTCGGCAATCTAAAATCTTTGTTAAGAGGTTCTGCGCGCCAACGTCGCAGCTGTAAAACTCGCCAAAGGTATAGCTAATTGTTTTCATTTTATTCTGATCGTCACCGTAGCAAAGCTTGTTTATGCCCAGAATAAAGCCAGACTTGTCATCGGTGTCGTGCAAGCCAGTAAACCTCTCGTCGATTTCAGAGTGAAGGCGGTCGAGTGTGGATTTCGTCACCCTCTCTATTCGTGCTTAGCCCTTAACCCTCCTTTATAGGGCTGTTCACAGCCCAATCTGACTTTTTTTTTTCTCTCGAACGCCTTTCAACATTGAAATCCCGCGCCTCACAGAGACAAGCCGTTCATCGAGTAATAGTCACCAGCGTTTGTCTAGCATCATGAAAGTGATCTCTGAGAGCTTTTGTGTTTAAGGCAGCCTTGGAACAGGTAATTTTTGAATCCTGCCGCCATTTCTGAACAAGATATATGCGAACCAGTGTCTTGTCCCAAACGCCGAGCAACAAAATCATAACTTTAGATCCACTTGTGCAATATTTGGGCATCACTACTCGTGTCGCTCGTTTCATCGCTGCTATTTGCAGTTCCTTGAAGAATTTAGGTATCTCCTCAAGATATCTACTGAGTGGCTTCACCACTTCGACCCTTGCACTCCATTTGGTCTGTGCCCCTGACTTCACAACAACAGGAACATCTTTTAGTTTTTCTCAAAAGTGCGTTGAGCGAGGACAAAAAACATGTAATGTGCTTTGGTGGTCCCAAAAAAAGGTCATCACCACCGTGCCTTGCTTTGCACCATATACTGCAACGAAGTTGAGCGAGTGAATGTCGCAGTTTACAAAGGTTGCCAGTTGGTTTTATTCCCCTATTCTTGGACTGACACCCCTTCTTTGTGCAGCCCTCATGGCAGCGTTGTTGTAGCACCGGGACAAACAGTCCTGTAGGTCCACTTTGTCCGCGTCTAGCTTGCCTAACGTCACATCAACAAAGATCTCTGCATATTTCTTTCTTACAAGAAAAAACCGAGGAAGGACTGCTCAACATTGACAGATTTTTTTATCGCAATCAACCTCTACGTATCGCACAACATTTCACATTTGTTCACGGTGCGCCTGGTAGAGAGTCGTGTCGAGCATGATGTTATAATACTTGTCTTTACTGATTCTTTGCATGCAATGACTTTCCGAACTACGGCAGCCATCATGTGATGAATTCATTTTCGACAAGACGTGATAGGTATGATGTGGACCCAGGGATGACTATTCAACAGTATGCGAAGTGCTGCTTCATGACTGTGCCAAAAACAGCATCTTACTTCTAAAGACCAAGAAAATTTCCGGCAGTACCCTCGCGGCTGTTTGAAGACTCTCGGTGCCCTCGCAATGCGAAGTTCTGAGGAGCAAGGAATTTTATCTGGGGTAGTACTTCTTGTCAAAATTGCATGCCACTGGTGCTTTTTTTTCTCTATCTGTGATTGAATGTCGACACCAATTATTCCTGCGGTACCGATTAAATTTATTTACACTTTGTGAAACCAGTTGGTGATTATTAGCATTTTCGTGGAGCGCAATCCTCTCGGGTGCCTTCCACTTTCTTTAAATCCCCCTTCTTTCTCCAAAAATGATAGTTGATCTTAGTGGGGGAAAGAAGATAAAAAGAAGTGGGGTAAAGAAGATGTTTGGAAGAAGATAAGCTAACCACGAGCGGGTCAGTTCTTCACCACGACCATCGCCTACCTTCGTAAATCGGCCATTGGTCATTTACCGGTTGCTTGTTTGGTGCGTCATTTTTTCTCAACCAACCAAAAATACCCGCTGCGGCTGGACATACAATGCAACCGCGAGCTCAGGAGCGCAACGCCCTGCACTGAGCATTCGGGGAGGGTAGGTTTTGTTGGAACATGAGCATAATGCATTGGTATCGAAATAAAAGAGGATACCTGCAATCCTCTGCACATGGTTCACCTCGTCTTGAAAAATAGCTGCAAAAGCTTAATAGAACTGTCAGAATGCAAATTTTATGGGCGTCCCCCACCCCACTGCCCGCTTCTGGAATGCGAACGAAAACGGGTAAAAGCACATTCATGCAAGCAGCACGCACGCACACAGGATATCATCTGGGGTTGCCTCCTGGACTCCGTATCAAAGTATTCACACACAGGTGGCGCCACTTCGCGACAAGGAGAGCCGTTTAACTGCTTTCACAGCGACATTGTAACAAAGTAAGAGCCCTGAGGAAGACAAGGACGAAGAGACGGGGACGTATACGGGGCGCTATGCCAAGCGACATGAGCGGGCGCCAGCGCCCCGTTCATGTCCCTTGGCATTGCACCCCATGTGTGACCCCCTCACATCGTCCTTGTCTTCTTGAGCGCTCTTCCTTTGTTACAATCAACCAGCCCAAACTGGCGCTCTCTTCAACAGCGGCTTTTGTGGCTATGCCGCGCCACTACCGTGACATGGTAACCCACTGCCGCTCTTTTTTTTCTCTCGGGCACATGGGAGAACTCGGCTCGCCGCACCCTTCCAAGTGGTGCCCGGGGCACTTGTGCCCCCTTGCCCACCCTTACTTACGCCACTGCTTGCGGGGCAAGACCATAAGTGTGGTGAAGGTCCGCCCCACAACCACATATCTTACAATCTCCTGGGTATATTTCGGAATAGCAGCGACTGAGCGCAACCGGGTTTCGAAACGTGTTCGTCTGTAATTGTCTTCACAGTACCGAGTTCCGTTCAGTGAGGCTGTGGTGCGTGGCGTGATACTTGTCAGTCTGTAATGATCTATGATTGCTCTGTACGACACCATGGGATCTCTTTTCGACCTGACGAGGTGGGGTGAGGTGGGGTCGATGTCTGCCTGCTCGATGAAAGCTCGGGCGGAATCGTGGGCCCCCTCAATTCCTGTCAGACCCGAGTGCGCTAGTGTCCACGATATTTGAATTTTACTTACATTTTTCGCTTCCGCGAGTATGCTCGTTGTTCGAGGCGATACCCTACCTTTTGCAAAATTGCTAACAGCCGATTTCGAATTGCTCACAATTATTTTTGCGCTGGTGTTAGATATGGCCACGGCAATGGCCGCCTCCGCACCATTGGTAACACCGTAGCGATCGAAGCGGCAGTGAGTAACTGTGACTGGCGATCGACCATCGCTACCGGCATTGGCGTCACGAGCACGATATTCGGCCTGCAATCAACGTAGACGAGATCCTCTGATCTCTCAAATCGTTTGTCTAGGCGCGCGTGAGCTGTTCCCGTCTACGCTCGACGTCATCCCACAGGATTTATATTTATTGGAAGGGGGGGGTGGGCGCGGTGAGAGTTGCGTTCGCCTTTCAGGGGGGATCTCCTCTTTCGGGCCCGCCTGTGTTTCGTATGTTATTCCTAACGAACGAAGAATATGTCTTCCGGTCTGGCTCTGGGACAGTCTTTCGTAATGGGACGTTCTGTGTGCCTCCACCAAAACAATCTTTTTTAAAGACCAGTGCTTGGAGTTTTCCACAAGCCAGTTGCAAAACTGGAAGCTCCTGATAACCTGTACACTGTCTTTACGATTCTGTAAAATTAGTGTGGTTGGCTTTTTTCAGATATACCTTTAGAGTGTGTGTTGCTCGGTCTTATACTTGCGTTATCACCCAGTACATCTTCTCAGGGTTAATAATGTGTTATAAAAATGCAAAAATGTAACTATTGTGGTGTCGGGTACGTATCATTAAGGATGTCACAGGTTCGCTCCCATTATTAGTCATCACCATGACGAAGAACGGTTTTACTAAAAATGTATAAATTTGCATTTCCAAAATACCACACCAATTTTTTCAGCACCTTATCATACATGAATTCTTTAATATGTACTTCTATACATTGCTAATGCGAAAACGAAAGGGGAAAATTCAGAAAGGTATCTTGTTTTTATTTTTTGTGCTACGCCATTTACATACGTCGGAATATCTCTGCGGATTTTTATATTCACTTTATACAACGGAAACATAAAACGCAAGCTCCGGGCCACGCTGAGCTAAGCAAGTGTCCGGTTATATTGTTCTATTGTAAGTGCACATCAGGTTAGCTCCAGTCTTACTCGCGATTCGTCGAACATATTAGGCGTACGCTATTGTGACGTTATCGCTAGGGCGGTGAAGGACACCTTTTTTTGTGTTCTGTCGTAAAAGCGTAGAGCGTTCCGACTTGCATATACGGGCATGATGGGACACACCTGCATTTCGATTCGAAATAATGTCGGCTAAGTCGCCATCGAAAAAAAAATGTTTTCGGAATTGTTCTCACAGCTCAAGGGCGCTTTTTGTACCAACACAACTAAAACAATAGCGAGCACTGCTGTCAATCAATATTGCCCTTGTCCGCGCAGGTGTCATTCAAATACAGTGGGTATGATGCAAAATCAAGCAAAGCGACAGCGCTGGTATAAAAAATCGTAAGCAGCTATATAATTTTTTTCATTTATAAACACCGATATTATTCCGGGCAAAAAATCCATTTGCCACTTTAAACGAGGTTTTCAGGGTAATTGTAACGTTTTCTTTCGAAAGGAAGAAACGTAAGTTAACAAAAGTAGTCTGGAGACCTATTTTCAACATTCAAGGTTTAAAGGATGTTTATACGCATTAAATAAACAGCCGCCACGATATAGCTAGGAGTATGGTTGGGGAACTCATATTTTGTTAGAAAGTTCGTCGATACTGCAAGGCTCTTGTTGATTTTTGGATGGTAGATTTACAAAAAAACGTCGTCAGTGTATATATTTGCTTTAATTTAATACCCGCAAAGCTATGCCCTGGAAGTCAAGTGGACCAAAAAGAAAATTTATATTGTGTGAATAACAATAGAAATGCCTACCAACTAGGAAAAATGAATCTGCATGCATATACGGCAGTTGTACTACTACGAAAGTAAATGTGTACCCGTAGGGCGCATATTGTATTAGAACATAAATTATCTTTTGTAGATCGATGTTTCAATTGAGCGCCAAGTTCTGAACGACGTAATCGGAAAATACTGTGCGCTCAGAAACCTTTAATGCTGCATCTACTGTTAATAATAAGTAATCATATACCAAGTGGCATGACGTCAGAATGCGTTCCTAATGTTAAAAGTATGAAAGTGAATGCGGATGGCCGCAGTTGTTAGGTGTGTACGTTAGTTACATGTGAAAAATTTAGTTTTTGTTGCCTGAAGAGAGTATTTCTGAATGTTATTTCATCAGGAAGGTAGGTACGAGCGAAATATAAACAGCACATCAGGAATAATGCAACGCATATAGGTACTGTAATAAGGGAGAAATGTCAATTGCTGCGGCGGACATGGCAGACAGACGGCAGTGTTCAACTGGGAATTGCGTGATGCCAACTAGATGTAACAACAATCTATTTGCGTTTAGCTACATCGTGTCATTTCCAAGCTAGGATGAGGCACTTGTGTATCAAGGACGAATATTGCGACGTGAATTTATGTTGAGAGCACCAAGAAGTTTAAACAATAATGATTCCGCCAGGGATGGATCAGAGATAATGGTACGCGTTATGAAGCAGATAACGAATGACTGAAAGGAACCGCGGGTACAAATAGGCATTGGCCGACTACAGGTGGGAGGTCTAACAAACGCCCAACCCAGGTGCATAGGCCATGCCACAAATAAGGCATTAGCTTTATTCCATCCAAACTACAGTACAAACCGACATCCGCTCTGGTAGTGTTTAATGTCAGACCGGAGTTTTCATGTTCACCGAGTATGTTTGTATCCTGATACAGTTGAGTCTATTTCGCACTATTTTTTAGCAAAAGGTGAACATTTTTGCCAATTTTTCATTTCACTATGTAATCAAACTGCAGACAGTAGGTCTCCCCGAATGTCCATTGATTTAAAAAACTGCATTTTCGCAAATCTCTAAAACTGTTTCCTGGTGCCTTGTAGTTTGGTGAAATAAATACGAAGGCCATTTTCGGCGTCTTCCTGTAATGCATCAGGCAGGTAAATTTCGTTACTCTTGGTTTCACAACTGAATTGTCTTTGAACAACTTGGTCCCTACAATTGAGTATTTTAACAGTTTTTGAATCGCGTACTTTTTTTAATTTTGTGTCTGGTTAGCTCTTGTGTGCCTGTGCTTCGGGCCCGTGCTTCTATCAGTGGCAGGCGCTGTACCCTTTTCGTCATTAACAAGTTGAGAAAGACCCAAATGCAGGAATGAATCTACTCACGTCCTACGCATATCGCCTCGATACGATCTAGTTCATATAACGCCCGCAGTATCATACTGCCTTTGACGAGGATGAGATTTTCTTCGGTTTTTTACTGTTTTATGGACCTTGCTTTAAAAGTGACATTTTCAGACTTATTTTATTTTCAGTGCAATAAACTCCAGCGTATAAGCGCTATTTCTCTTTTCCACTTGTTTTTTTAATCAGGGTGGACATCGACTTGCCTGCAAAGAGGACCACTGAGAGAGACTAAAAACGGTCACTCGTTTATTTTTCCAACAAAAATACGTTTGTTGTGCGAAAGAAGTTTCCGAAACATAGTGGGAAACAAATGGGAGCAGAGTAGCCCCTTCTTTCATCAAGATTCGTGAAGTTCGCCGCCACTAAAGCCGAACCAACAAACCTCTTGCCGAGATACTTTGAGGTGTGCCTGCATCACTGGTGCAAGTCGTTTCATTAAGGACCCACCTCGAACAACCCCTGCCATAGATTGTCCAACAAAAATAAAATGCGGCGAAGAAGGCTTTTTTGAACGGGTATTAGAGTGTCTAGACCATATTAGAAATATTAGTGATGGGTAATTGAAATGCCCGATGTTTTATTTTTTAGATCCCAGGGTAGACTCCGCGTCTCGAAGAAAGAGGGCACGCAGCCTGGGTATGTCTTCCTTATATACTGTCGGGTACGATGTCTAGACGATACAGACTTGTATCCACACATCAAACGAGGCTTGAGCTTCACTTGCGCTTGCGCAGGTGAATAGGCGCCTATACGTAGGGCGGCCACAGAAAATATACTCCACAGTCTTAACTTGAGCGGTTGTAATGTGAACGTCGTCGTTCATTTATTAGGCAAAAAATACGGGGTCCTTCTGGGATAGCCATGCCAAAGAAAAAGGTCAACAGTAAACCCAAAACACATTTATATAATGCTGACATTTACAGTACACCTCTCGTTGAATTTACTATTAATAGCCATGGAATTTGTTAAATTTGGTCCAGGGGTGGATAGAACCTGAAGCCACTACAATGCGAGATGCTCTTTCGTGGCGTTTGGGATGCACACTAAATGTCAAACGCCATTCAGGCAAAGGTAGAGGTGAACATTGCAAGCACGATCTGGCTTCTGACTCGGACATACTTGTTCTAAGCCGCTACTCTGGCTTATATGGGTAATTGGACCTCATGGCGTAGTTGGAGTCGCGGACCTAAGGGCTTTTGACACTAGCAAGCCTTGGTTGCGTCGTATTGATCTCGAAATTCTTGCACTAATGCTTCAATCATACTTGGGGACGCAACATTCGGTATATCCTCAGATACATTCCTACTCAAACCTCTCGTTGGTACGCAGCCTACTATTAAGTGAGCAATTCTTTTGACTTCCATACGCGGCAAACTACCAAAATATCACCTCTTGACGTCCATATCTATTGCAATATGATTAGCCTATGTAAAACGCATGGGGTATAAGAAAGCCTATCATGTCAATCGCATCTCATTTGCAAGTGATAGTCTTTCGTTTTGCCATATGATTACGTTAGGCCGATGGTAGCTTTTGTCGCCCTATTCAAAGTCTTTGAGGTTTCGCCAGGATCCCAAGTCTTGTGGTTATATCACGATGAATCCCTTATTTCAAACAAACCCTTACCAGTCTTTAAACCTTCATGCGTCCGCAACTGTACTTGCATTTTACGTTTAACAATGGTAGGTAATTAGTCCGTTCTACTTCATACTTGTACATAACTACACGGCACAGCACGTAACCAAAGTTGGTCAACTCGCGATTCGAAGCTGATGTATCATAATTCAAAGAAACCACTCACCCTGGTGGCGTTACCACGCTTGAATATGAACTCATATAAATTGGCTCGAAATGGTTGGAGACGTCCGCTGGAGATATTATTCAATAAAAAACTAGCCATTTGCAGTTTTCAACAGCATAGATGTTCAAGCTTTTGGTTCCGCGTCAAGCGTTACCAGAAAATTGAGTCCATTCGAGCGCACCTGCACGTGCGCCTCACCACGATAGCCCGGCGTCTTCCAGGCTTGCGAGTGGGTTTGTGCCACGTGAGAAGCTCGCAAAAAATACCAAGAAAAATACCCAGCCTACGTGAGCGTCTCATTCGTGAGGACTGCCAGGTGTCGGCTAGCTCGAACATAGCGATCCTTCTGCCTAGTGGTCGTGGCGTGGTCTCTAGGGCGCTGTTCTCTTCGCCAGTTCACGCTTGTTCGGCTTCTTGCCAACCTGGACGGCGGCTAGCTGGATCACCTTCTATACCGCATCAATTTGCACTGGAGCCCAGGTCACCTCCCTTCCCAGTGGCAGACGGCTGAAATACGATTCATCCCCCAGCCAAATAAGTCCCCTCATCTTGATAACCTAAGACCGATCTCTCTGACCTCCTGTGTGGGCACGTTAGTGGAAAAAATGATACTGAAGCGCCTCCAACCCTTCCTTGAAGGAAAAGGCCTTATACCCGACACCATGTGTGACTTCAGGAAGCATCTCAGCACACAAGATATTCTCCTTCGAATTAAAGAAGTCCTTGCTCCAGCGACTTGTTTTTCCCCTTGGGCCATTCTTGCCTTAGACTTAAAAGGGGCATTTGATCATGTTTGGCATTCCTCCATTTTATCCCGCCTCAATCAAACAGGCGGCGGCCACCGTACGTACTCATACATTGCAGATTTTCTTACTCATCGGCAAGCTATTATTCGTGTAGGTGACGTTAAATCCAAGCCTATCGCTTTGGGGGACAA
The DNA here is from genome assembly GCA_013339765.2 of Haemaphysalis longicornis. Taxonomy (NCBI): domain Eukaryota; kingdom Metazoa; phylum Arthropoda; class Arachnida; order Ixodida; family Ixodidae; genus Haemaphysalis; species Haemaphysalis longicornis. The sequence continues at coordinate 5,631 of JABSTR010000035.1, read as the reverse complement.
GGGCACACCTCAAGGTTCACTTCTTTCTCCACTCCTTTTCAATCTCGCCCTCCTGGATTTGCCCCAGAAACTTGACGCCATCCCTCACATACATCACGCACTTTACGCAGACGACATCACCATATGGACAGACACAGACTCAGTGGGAAACATCCAAGACTACCTTCAACAGGCTACCGACATCGTTCACAACTATGCCTCCTCCGTGGGACTTCAATGCTACCCCCAAAAATCTTAGCTTCTCATAATCCGTAAACATCCACCTGCTCTACTGAAAGAACCAGTCTGCATCCACCTCGACGGCCATACTATACGGCCCGGCTCCTCCCTTAAGATTTTAAGCCTCACCATTCAGGCCAATACACGCAACAATGAAACTTTATCTAAGCTATCCAAGGCTTTTAACCAAGTCTCCCACATGCTTCGACGCGTTTCTAACCGCCGCCGGGGCATGAACTATAAAGACATGGTCCGACTGGTCCAGTCTCTCCTTATTTCACGTGTCCCGTATGTCGCACCGTACCTTATCCTCACCAAAAGTGACACGGACACCATTGACCGGCTTATACGGAAAGCATTCAAACAAGTGCTTAATCTTCCTATGAACACCTCCACGGCCCGTCTTTTACAACTGGGCCTCCACAACACGGTGTCAGAACTTATTGAAGGCCATTTATCTAGTCAACGTCTCCGTCTCACCCAAACACCTGCGGGCTTAGCCCTCCTGAAAAGTCTTCACGTCCCATGCCAATCCACTGCCTCTCAGCCCCTTCCTCATAACTGGAGAAGTGTTATCCGGGTTCGCCCCTTGCCAAAAATATGCACCCGGACCTACAACCCCGCCGCCGAAAAGCGCGAAGTCAAGTGCGCGAGACCATCTATGGAAAGCGTGCAGATGTCTCTTACACGGACGCTAGCACCTACCCCAACGGACAGCATCAAGTAGCCGTAGTCACCACCAAGACCGCCCTCGTAGCTTCTGCAACAATCGAGACGTCGTCAACATCGATTGCCGAAGAGTTCGCCATCGCATTAGCCCTCATTCATACGAAGAACCCCGTAATCATCACAGATTCTCAAGCAGCCTGCAGAAGCTTTCTAGCCGGAAGGGTGGCCCGCTCAACTTTAAAACTACTGTCTCTGCATCAACCCTGCCGGAAAGTCACCCTCATTTGGACTCCTGGCCATTCCTCACTGACGGGCAATAACTTTGCTCACCAGCAAGCCAGCGCCCTGTCCCTCCAGGCTACTGAGGATACCGAACCGTCCGTCCCTCTACTGACTTTTCAAGACATCACTCAATATTACCGGTCCTAACGACAGCACTTCCCTCCTCCACATCCTAAACTCTCAAAAGAAGAAGAATCCCTACTTCGCCGACTGCAGAGGAATACCTTCCCTCACCCAGTCCGCCTCAATCGCATGTTTCCAACGCAATTCCGGCCGAATGCAAGTTGTGCTTACAAAGCGGTACTCTTCCCCACCACCATATTAGAGTGCAAGTACAGCCCAACCTCCCCCCTCTTCCATCCCCAGGCAGCACAGGACTGTTCGGCCTTACTCAAGCCGGTGTACTTTGGCCGGTGATTTTCTGACCGGCCTTTCTCCGGCAACCATGTTCGGCCCGTGTCCAAATGTGGGCCTTTTGGCCGTATACGGCCGTACTCCCATCACTGTCCAACGGCCAGTGTCCGTCGGCCAGTCGACCGGCTTACGTTCATAGGCCAGATTCCAGCCGTAGGGCTCCGGCCATCCCAAAGCTAGCCGTGTGCGGCCGAAGTACGGCCAGCAGAGGACAGCCGAGATGCGGTCGTCGGACTCCAGCCGGACTAAAGCTGCCGGAAATTCGGCCGTGCTACGGGCATTGTAGTTCAGCCACAGTACGTTAACTGTACTGAGGCCGGTGGACGACCACTGCATGCAGCGCAAGCAGATGACTCAATCGCGCTGTCCAGCAGCACAAACCCACCATTTTGGGTCCACTGCACCCACATCAAAGTGAGCCCGCGCGCAACCACCAGCCGTCCAGCCTTCAGCGCAGCCTGGCTAATTATCAGCGTCAGTTTACACCAAAATTAATTTATTCAACAATGCTCACAAATGGTCGTTCGTTTATTTGCTGTGCCTCTTTTACTGTCGAATACAGCAAATATTCATTTCTTTGCAGAGCTGGAATAGATGTATTGTCCAGGTCCTGATATCTTCTGTGGGGCGGCTTACCTGTAATAAACAAGGAAGGATGGGGGGGGGGCGGAAGGCGCGTACTTTAGTGGGTTGAATTTCACAAAGATGAAAGTGCCGCTTTTAGGCAATTTGCTTTTAAGACAAAACTTTCATGCTCTGACTAAATCAACTATTTTTACAACAGCTGCTTGACCATTTTTTTGTATATAAAACCGGTGCGAATGCCTTTACGAAGCGGTTCGGTACTCCACAAAACACTCAGCATCATTCAATATAATTTACTTCACACAAAAAGTATGTCCAGTATTTGCCCATTTTTCTTGCAAAGAAATTTTCTACTAGATAAACTTTTCTGATGATCTTCTCAGGGCTGATCCTAGAAGAGATCAAAGAAGTACTTTCAGTTTCAATATATTTTTATGTTGTTTTCATGAGTTACGTGCACACTCCTTAATAGTCCAAAAGAACTTAATTTTCCTCTAAATTCGTACTACGTTAAGAAAATTCTAGACGTGTTGCGAATGACGCCCTTCTTCAGATGGCTGCAGTTGTATCCCTCTGTGTTCACGCAAAGAAAGGCGTAAGACAAGATTTACATATTTTCTTTCAAACAAATAACTTAGCAATTGTAGTATTCATACAGCAAACCTTGCATACTGCAACGAATAAAGCAATAAATATTTCATTGGTCAAGGTTTGAATGCGTAGGGTTCTCAACCCGTCGGAGGCGAACTTGCGGCTCCGCAAGTTTATTTATTTATTTATTTATTGTTTATGTGTTTTATTTTTTATTTTTTGTTTATTTATTTCTTTTTGTTTGTTTATTGTTTTAGTTTTTTATTTATTTATTTAATGATGCCTGCTTGCCCTTGCATGCATTACAGCAGGGAGATACATAACACTAAGCATCAAATATGAGACCAAATAACAAAATAATTCTACAAAGCGCGGTGAAAATCGTATAAACAGTGAATAAAATCATACGTTGAAGATAATTACACTCTCATATTGATCTAAAATAAAATGAATCGCGCAAGGCGTCACCTTAAAGGAAAGTTAATAATCTAGCGATCCCACTTTGGGATATGTAGAATGGCGCTTGGATATACTTCTCCCCTTCTATTCCAGTTTTCGAATGATAGATATTACGAAAAAATTCACCCTCAGGTTTCGTCTATGATCTTTCCCGTCTTACCATTTAAGTTTACTCTCATCCTAAGTTGACAGTGCCAATACCTAATACGAATCGCACTGCCCTATTCTGTATGTTTTCGAGCGTATCAACCAGCTCTTTGCTGTAGGGATCCCAGAAAACACATGCGTACTCCTACATTGAGCCCACATGAGTGGAGTACGGTTCTTCTTTTAACTTAGGTGGAGGTTCGCTGAAATTTTATCTCGGAAAGCCAAAAACACGCCAGCCGTAACTTTTATGTTGTGAACGTGCCTATTTCTCTAACAACTCGTTAAATAAACTCCTCGTTATTTATATTCCCCGGCCGTTCTTAAAGCAGTGTAATTTACTGTATACGCATTCATTTGGAATGAAGGTTTTCTTGTAAAGTTGACGTTAACACACTTTTTAAGATTCAACGACTTTTCTGAATCAGCACACCAAGGATGTTATTAATTTGAATCATGCTGCAAGTATTCGGAATCACGTTCATTCGCTATAGTCCTGTAAATTACACAGTCATTCGCGAACATTTTTGACAAAGATTTGAGGCCACACAAACAAAAGAGGGCCCGAAACTGAGCCTTGGGGAATTCCTGAGGTCGCGGGAACATATCCGGACGAACAACCATTGAGAGCGACCAACTGCTGTCTTAGAGAGATATACTCGGCTATCCATGCAATAACCGATTCATTCAGTTTATTTCCCGCAATGTACTAACAAGAAGGTGATATGAAACACCGTCAAATGCTTTTTTGCCGCACAAGAAAATAGTCAGCCAAATCGTGCGTGAACTCAACAAGCTGCGTTGAGCAAGAAAAACCCGACGAAATCCGTGTTTGCTAGGATGCTGGCGATTATGTTTAACCAAATGAGTCATATCCCAAGTGTAGCTAATCTCAATTTCAAACACCGCAACTAAATTAACATCCAGGCTTCGTCATTCACAAGGCTGTGTTGTTATGGAAATTCAAAATAACACTTGTTTTCTAACATAGGCAGTCATAAAATCCTCATGAAGTAACATAGTGCAGGGCACGAAGTTGAGCCTACCAATGCACGAGCTTAGCCTCTTCTACGTTTATCACAAACAATATAGTGCACATTGTTTTTCGCAGTATTATTGTGAGAAGAATAGCCGGAAACTTGCGCTTTTGCGCGCCCTTGCCTTTCTTTGGTGGGGAGTCCTTGACATGGCGCCGGTTGAGCTCCTGCGTGGTGGCCGCTTGCTCGACACCCTTTAAGGCCACTTATTTTGGTGAACCACCGCCATCTCGGGTCGGACATCGCTGCCGGGTCGATGTCTCCAATGGTCTCCATTTCTTGAGGGGGCGAATAGCCTCGAGCTGATGCGTCGACGAAGCCGACGGGCGAGGCGTTGTAGCGGCTATGACTGGCGAGGCTTAGCTCACCCGTCGGTGTGGCACAGTCTTCTGTGGCAATAAATGACATTTCGATGGCCTAAACGTTTCCCTGGTAATGTCCAGTGAGTCCTTGCACCTTGCCCGTTCACCTAGAACACTCATTACTGTTTGACAAACGTAGTTCGTTCATTTAAACGTAGAAACACCGAGCGGATGAAAAACGTGTCTGCGCCATTCGACTCCCTAACGGCTCTTTCTTCACCCAGGGAAAAACCGGTCCTACATCGGCGGGTCTTCTTCCAAGCACGTCTGTGCATGAATTCTCGGCGCCCAGACGCGCGCCGTTGTTCGCATAATGACGTATAACCTGATACCTTACGAAGGCCGGTCTCCTCTTGAACACCGGTTGCCAAAATTCTGCGGCCATTCGCTTGCCGTAATTCGGCCGAGGACCGCTAACAAAATGAAAAACGTACGTTCGGACACCGTAAGTCGGCCGGTCCTCCTTTATAACACCGGCTGCCCGAAGAAAACGAATATTCTGCCGCCGGAAGCGCGGTTCGCCGTTGAAAGAGCGGATGCGCGGCAGCCGCGCTACGGCCGGTCTCCTTTCGAACACCAACTGCCACAAGAATACGGATATCCTGTGGGCCGGTCGCTTGCCGTGCTTCGGCTGAACACCGCTTCCGAAGGAAAAACGGATGCCCTAAAGCCGTACTCCGGCCGATTTCTTTCTCAACATCGGCAGCCGAAAGGCAACTGAATATCTGGCAGCCGGGCAGCTGCCGTTGTGCGTCTGAACACGGGCGGCGGAGAAATACCGAAGCGCTGGTTGCCGAATGTTGGCCATTCAATCGTATGATCAGTGGCTGCCAGAACCTGGATGCTGGTCGGACATGCCAGAAAAA